>PVJX010002702.1:0-122925 GCA_004027295.1 Dolichotis patagonum
CTTTCACTATATGCATGGCTTTATTCTATTGTGTTATGTTTGATATTATTGTAATTGAAACTATGCTCAACTATAGCAGAGTAAGAGATACGGTGTTAGATACTGTTGATGTCCAGTTGACTTAATGTAAAGTACTGTGTTGCCTATGTTGTCCTGTTCTGATCTGCTCTGTACTGCCCCCTTTTGTTTTATTCTCTTTTAAATTAAAAAAAAAAATAAAAAATAAATAGCTACCAAAAAAAAAATACATCTGAGAGTTGTTAGAATTATTTAAAAAATCTATGTAAAAACATCTAGCATATTATGTATCCATGTTTAATGATCATCATTTAGTTCATAGCTAAACAATGTATTAATAAAATAAAATACACAATGAGAAAACTTTGGTACAAGTCTTTCTCTTGTTAGGAATATCACACTGAAATAGTTTATCAGTGGTGTCTGGAAGTATATTACTAATACTAATAACATTAATAAAATAATTCTGGAATATAGTGTTACTCAAAAAGTGTATTTCTTGTAGTCTTCATGGTGTATCTTTCTTTTAGAAAATGAGCACATTGTAAGCAAAAGTGATGTACATTTTTTCTGAACTGGAGTACTAATATGTTTACTCAAGACTCTTCTGAGTCCTCCTTCAGGCACACAAAGCAGAACTTCCAAGATGGTGGCTGTGCTATCAGAAGGGTTATGAATAAGAGTGATGAGCAGATCTCTCAGCCCATGGAAGTACAGCAGGATGAGAAATGAAATACCCTTTTTAATGTTTGAGATATTGGGGTTAATTGTCACATAGGTCATAGTTTTCTTTTTTCTTTTTCTTTTTTTTTTGACTGGTATAATAACAAGAGCAGCATCAACAATTGTAGACTATTTCTTAGGAGTCAGACATTTTTATTGCTTCTCAACCATTCAGCACTAGGATTTTGATAGACTGATATACTCACTCTAGTTTTCACTGATGCTAAAAACAGATACACAGAGAAGCTAAGTATATAGTTTGTTCCAAATGACAAAGCATTGTGAGTAGCAGAATCCAGATTTGAAGCCAAAAATTCAGTTGGGTAACCTGTGGTCTTAACCAGTGAGGTTCAATTCCTCTTGTGGAATTTGCACAGATAATTTCCTTAGAATCATGGGAAGCTTTGGCAAAGAGTTTATTAAAAGGTCACATTCACTCCTTTGGTAAGGTGTGACTCTAAAAGTAGTACACTTCATATTTTATTAAAAGAAAACGAATTAAGAGCTTCAAAGGAATTGATTTGCCTTTTCCACAACAAGAATTACAGGTTTGAAACTTTTAATTTCCATAGTTTCATAAATTGCACAAGTAATAAGGGATGTCTTCTGCATGAGGGTTTTATTGTTTTGGTTACATGTATGAGCCGGCCACACATTTTGGAAAATACAGTTTCCAACGTGAAACTGTCTGCCTCATTGATTGTGTAATTTGTATGTACAAATTAGTTCACATTGATGTTAAGCTGTTGTGTCTCTACCTTGTCTGCTTTCTGCTGTCCTAGGTGGGGTTCTTTGTGTGGCTCTGTTGTGGAGGGGGGGGGTTCTGTCCACCTGTGCTGATGTCCTTAAGAGGCTGTCCTGAGGGTTCTCTGTCACCACAGCCTCAGGCTTTCACTTGCATAATAATAGTGCTAGTACAGGGCTGGCAAAAGCATTCCAATTCTGTCAACTGTGTCTGCATTTCTTTTTTAAAACAGAAATGTCTGACAGATCTCACCATGGACCTCTGATTAACCAGATGACATGTAGATACGATTTCAGGACCTACTACAGGGAATGAAATTGCAGGGTCTCTCACCAGTCTTTTCATGTTGCAACTTCTTCATTCGGGTATGTCAAAAGGGCAAATCTCTAATAAAGGAACAGCAGCCAGAGAAATTGCAGAGCCCACCACACAGCTGAAGAGATGGAGCTGAGCCGGATATGCACGTGACAAGGACATTGACAGAGCTGAAGCTGCAGCCAGTCCCTCTAGTCCACTTAAATATCACAGCGTCAAGCCTGCCCCTGGTGGAAGCCCTCCGCCACCCCGCTTTGTTTCCTGGTGGCTTTGTGATCCAGTTCCTATTTCCAGACAGGAAATAGAATTTTTCAAAATTTTAACAGATAGCCACAGAGCGAAATCTGCTCTCCTTACCAATTCCTTTCAAATGTACTCGTTAGGAAGTTATATCTCTCTGGGTACCATTTAACATTCATACTTTTTATTAAATCTGAGAAAGGAAGAAAATAAACCAATTGTATTCTTCTCTGCTTCCCAAGGTCAAGCCTTGCATTTAATTACTTTGGATCCGGGAAGCCACAGCATATCCAGGTTCCTCACCAGCCACTCCCTTCAAGCCTTCCCTCTCTCCTCCCTACTGCTAACAAAAGTAATTATGCAACATTGTGACAAACTAGGTGTTTTACACTTCTGCAAAGCACAGAATGGGAGGATATGAATTATAATTACTACCAAATATAGGTTAGGCACAAGGAAAGTAGGATGAATTATCTGTTCTGTGAAAATCAGCTAACAGATTACATTTGCTTCATTGGGTTGCACAGAATTACATACGATGGGTGCGGGCTGAATGTTCTTCCAGGTAACTGTGTGTCCACACTGAGAAACCGAGGCAGATAGGCTCAGTGACTCTAGTTTAGACAGTCATGGAATAGCACAAAAACTGCGATGTTCTAACTTCAGGTATTAACTTTGTTACTCATTTCTTCCAGTCCAGCTTTTTTTCTCATGTAAAATATAGGTGTCCTGAAATTTACTTTGCATGGCTTTTGGGAGAATGAACAGCAGTATACGTGAAACACTGCTAAAATGACTCCCTTTATCAAACTTTGGTCATACTGTTATGATTCAAAATAGTCTTTTATTATTTTTTTTCTAGAGAGCAGAAACTTCTGACCTTCAGGAGTTTCAAACTAAAGATGTCACTTTTTTTTTTGTAACGGATAGTCTTTCTTTACAAAACTCAGTTTGGGATTGGCCTGAACACACACATACATACTCTGCATATGGTTGCCAGTGAAAGAGAAGAAATGCATTATTGTGGTTCACTTTTTTAAAAGTTTCTACTTATCCTTTGACCTCTCTCTATTAGCAATGGGATTTAAGCAAGGACAAGAAGTTAAAGGCCTTGTATTGACCAAATAATCTCTACTGAGAAGGGAAGATCAAGGTTTTGTGGCACCTAGATCTTTAACAATTTTGGAATCTGCTTTAAGAGAAAAAATAAAAAGTCTGGAATACAATATTAGGTATCCAAAGAATTATTTATCTAGAATATGAAAAATCACAGTAAACCAAATATTTTGATATTAAAAATTACTAAGATTGCATATATGGCCACAAAATTTTGATAAATTAGTGATGTTTGTAAAAAAGGAAAAATTGTATTTATAATTGCATGTTCTACATTACTCAGAATTTTCCCTTTTTTTAGACTAGGTCCCAGGGCATCTGCCATGTGACATCTTCACAGGGAGGTGACCTCACGCCCCACCCTTCCGTGGCACTGTGGTTTAGATAGCACCATCCTGGAAGTCATTCTTCTAGGGGGTGGATGGTAAGGAGTCTAATCAGGGAAGAGGCTGTAAACCATCTAACATGTGCCACTAACTTAATTTGCTCTGATTCCAAAGTTAGGTTCCTTATGGCAGAATCCTATTCAGGAGTCCATTGCTTACATTTACTGATCAGTGAGGGCTGCAAAATGGTGACATTTTAAATTCTGTTTTTACGTCTTCAAAAATTTTTGATTAACGTATGAATTATACGTTTTAATGGGATTCAATGTGGTGTTTTTACACATGCAAACATCATGCACTGATAAAATCCAATCATTCTTTATCTACCCTTTCAGTCCCTACTGTCTGTTATGACTTTTCTATATGCATGTTGATATAAGTTTTCCTATGTGAGACAGTATGTGTGCTACTTGTTTTCCTCTGTCTAGTTTATTTCACTAAACATAATCCCCACTAATGACTTCTAATTAGTTGTAAATTATAGAATTTCATTTTTACTTTATTCTTATTTATGGATTGCTAATATTTCACTGTGGATTTATACCACATTTCTTTCTTTTATTTTAATTTTTAAATACATATGTGTAATACAAAATGTTTACATTCCTTGTGGGAAATGAAAATGGTATTTTAAAACCACTGTGTAGTTGCTGGTTTGCTCAATAGTCTATGCATTAGTAGGTTGACCATTATTCTAGACCTTTTAAATGGAAAATGTAACATTTTTAAGACAAAATATGTCACTCATTCATACTGATACTTTCAATTAAAATTCAAAGTAGTTATCTTTCCTGCTTCATACAAAGAATCCTTATTTTTTAAGGGTCTATGGGAAGATAATGCATCATGTAATCATTAACTTTGCTTTCACATTGTGGATGAAAACCTTAAAGATAAAAAAGTGATACTATCACACCAACACAGTTATCAAGGACTGTGGTGTATATTTTTTCTAGTGTTTTCCCCAGGCTCAGCTGTGTTTGCAGTTGTGCTATTTCTTTGTTATGAGAGTACATGGCCATTGCATAGTACTCTCTCATTTTTAAATCTTTGACCCTAGTTTTGTAAGCAGCTAAATAGTAAATGCCCACCCTCAGTTCTGATATCAATATGTCTCTAAATGTATTTGTTATCTAATACTGTTCTCATTATATTTCTAGAAACATGTATGTAATTTAATGCATTGGTATGAGTTGGTAACAGTTTGTACTCTTATGTCTCAAAGTCAGATTTGTTAAGCATCAATTTGTGGTACTGTTTCTTTCCTTCAGTACCTAAAATAGATTACTCCATTTCATCTGGCATTAAGTAGCATAGGCTAGAAAGAACTGATAACAACCTAGTTTCTATTCTTTTATTATTACTCCTTGTTTTAAAGTCAAAGTAGCCCACCAAAATCCCCCTTTTTAAAAATTCAGTAATTTGACCAGAGTAAGTCTTAGTGTTGATCATAATCCATGGAGTATAACATGGGAGTAAAATATTTTTAATATATAGTTTCTTTTTTCAGAGAATTGCCCTTAGATTATAAATTATAGCAATAGTTTTTACTGTGCTTTAGTTTTTTGTTTCAGGCACTGTTATTTTATTTTTATGTTGGTTTTTATTTAACTGTGTTCAGTACATGTTTTATTCCAATTTTTAAAATTAATTTTTAATTTAAAATTTTTTTCCTAGTCAGATGTGGTGGTGCATGCCTGTAATCCCAGAACTTAGAGACCCTCCTTGCTGAGGCAAGGAGAATCATCGTAAGTTTGAGGTCAGCCTGGATTACTTAATGAATGTTCAAGGCCAGTCTGAACTGCATAGAAAAACTCTCAAAAAAATGCAAAAAACAAACAAATAAAAAATGACACAAATTTGTAAATTTTTTCCCCTTTTAATCTTATTTTTCCCAAGGCATTATCTGTTAGGCTTAGTTATTATTGTGTCCTTATTTTGGCAATTACTTCTGGCATAATCTTTTTCTTATTTCTAATTTTTATTAAGTTTAATTAGCTCATTATTAAATGTTTTTCATGCATTTAGACATTTCTGATGTGGTCTTATTTTTTGTAGAAATGTTGTCTTCATTAGTATTATTATTACATTTTGCTATAACTAAGCAAGGTGTTTGGTATCAATACAGTTTGGCTGTTCAGTTTCACTATTCAATGTTATTATTACTGTGGAATCAGGAGATTAGAAGAAAGTGTCAGGAAAACTCTAATCTTACAGAGGTCTTTTTTCTGTTGCTGTAATGTGATGTTCAAAAACAGGAACCAATTCCCTAGGAAGTATTCTGGCTCAGTTTCTCTTCTCTGCATTTTTCTGGAACTTTTCGTCCTTAGTCCCCACAGGCTTGATGTCATGTAGCAGGTGCTCTTCCTTCTGACACCTTGCTGTGACTGTCTCATCCCTGAAGCTCGCAAGGACCTCGATGCCTCTGCCCCTCTCAGAGGTCCACCAAGGGCCCCTATCTTTGCCCACTGTTGGAAATGGCAAAAGCTTTCCTGGTTTCATGGTGGCCCCCAATACTGTGAGAAAATGTCTATTGTCCATTTTGAGATTTTTCTCATTCTACATGCCTGCTGCTCCTCCTTTTTCCTGCATAAGTCTCCTGGCTGTTGATGTTTCTCTCTTATATACAAGGGCCCTGGGACTCCTGAAAACACTGTCATTTTTGTTTTGTGTTTGACCTTGTTTTAGTTAGTTTGTTTGTTTTTTAACTTTACTAACTTGTTTTTTTCCTGCTGTGGTGTGAAAATCTGAAGAACTAAAACATTTATAGGGAGATAGATCTTCTGCAAATCATCCCAAGAGGTGCAGGGAGTGGGGAAAGTAAGAAGGAAGGGGATAAAAAAAAGAATTAAGGTGCATTATGTATTTGTACCACCTCCCCACAAAGAATATAATATGAGGTATTGTAAATATGTGCTAATAATAGACAAAAATTAGAAAAATTTTATTTCTGTTGTCACTTTATAAAGTCTTTCACAATTAAATTTTGCTTGAAATAATCTGTTGTTATTAAATAATACAGTCTTTGAAAAATATTAAAAATTTGAAAATACACGAAAGTGGGTCTGGAGATAGAGCTCAGTGGCATGTTGCCTGCCTGGAAATGTGAGGTCCTGAATTCAATTCCTAGTACAGGGCAAAAAGGAAAAATATACAAAAGTAACTGAGGTTTACATAGCAGTTATATAAATTTCCTTTGAAACAACTTTGAAGGAAACATTTCAATCTAGGATTTCTGATTGATTTATTTTCATTTTTCTTACGTAGTTTTAAAGATGTGGTCTCTGTGTTACCCAGGCGGGCAGCAAACTCCTAAGCTTGGGCAGTCCAGCATCCGGAATAGCTGGGGTTGCTGGTGTGTGTCGTTCATAATGCCCACTTTGACAGATTTATTGTTAAATGGAGGAAGCTTGTTATATGTTTTAGTATCATATATTCAGACCAACATAATTATAATTAAGGGCACATACTGAACAAATCCTGGAAAGAAACTATTTATTTAAATGTCTTTGTGTATGAAGCCTCCAGGGACAGTGTGAGAATCCAGGGTTTTTCTTCACAAAGGTCATGATACGTATGATTTCCCACTTCACCTCTGCTCGGATGAAGAAATTCATAATTTAAAACAACAAAAAGCCAACAACAACAATAACTGCAAAAAATTTTAAGAGATGTTATCCCAATATTCTGTTCACATATAAAACATTCTTAGTATCATTATTTGAGTTATTGTATATATTTTCACTCTGTATCTTCAAGAGACTTCGTTTAGTATTTCTGGACTCTTAAAGGCTTTTTATCTAAATACTTTATTAATATCTGGTACATGAGAAGTAAGTAGAATTCTTATCCTTAGTTTTCCATCACTCATCTTGGCCACAAGAGACTGACTCTTGGGGTTCCTGCCTCCTGGAAGACACCCTGAGTGGAGGTCAGTTCTTTCCTTGAGGTCATCCTGAGAAAATGCTTTGTGTGTTGGGCTGGGCTAATGGCCTGAGTCAGGCACTAGGTTATGGCTTTAAAATCAAGCCCCATTCTCTATCCCAAATACACAAACACAATCATCAGTCTCTCTCTCAGCTGCTTACATGAGTTCATATTTAGCTGGTGATTTGCCTGTGAAACTGTGTTCCTGACAAGGAGTCGCTTATTCCTGTGGCATCTTTCCACTTGATTATTAAGATTCCCTCTCACCCTTTTCCCCCGAGCTTTAATTACAGGATTCCAGTGTGTTCAAGACACGCTGCCAGATTTCTCCCTTGTACAGGAGACAGAGCACATATATCGCATCCCCTGCACGTCCTTTATCCCTCTTATTGATTTCCTAGGCAATTCTGCATTGATTTTATCTTCAAATTTCAATGCCTCCTTGGTCCTTTTTTTCTTATTTCTCTGAGCTCTTAGAACTTAGGCTTTCTCCTGGTTGAGTCAGGTCATCCAATTAGGATTTATGTGTGATCTTCTTTTGTCACTCTAAGGACTCTCTGTGATACAGACTGGAGCCCAAATATTCTTAAAAGCATGATTTTTATCTCACACCCAAACTGTCTATCTAAGCTTAGGTACCATAACTGGCATTTGTCCAAAGATATGAAAAGAAATCGCAGCAAGATACCTATCTGAAAGTTATCCTTTCTGGCCTCCCTGAGCGAGACTCTTCCTGTCATCCCTGTCACTCTGCCTCTTGCTGGTAACCTTGTCTTTAGGTGTTTGTTTGCAAAAGGCACCTACTGATGTTAGCCGAAAGAAATACAGGGCCTCCCATCACTTTTGGGGAGTTTAACTCATAGTGCATTTGTGTTGGTTTAAGAGTTGTATCTGCTTTCTTTCCATCTTCTCTTTCTCGTCTCATTTTTTGTTCTTTTCCCACAAAGCTTTGTAAATCAAGAGACGAAAAGGAGTTGAAGGAAGGGGAACAGAATGGGAGAAAAAAGAGGAATCAAGATATGTCACGTACAGGGAGAAATTTCCTATGATGAATGCGATTGTATGTACATCAAAATTGTACCAATAAACAATTTTATAAAATTGTGTCTGGGTCTTCCTGGTGAAATAAAAACAAAACAAAACAAGGTGCTCATTGGGCCACTAACATCTGACAGAGTCCATCAGGGAGCCCAGGACCCCGTATAAAGCAGAGTCTTCCTCTTTAGTGAGGGAGAAAACAGAAAATGATACTTGCTTTGAAATTTAAACTGGATCTGACCTTCCGCTGATTGAATTTTAACATGTGGAGTCTGACCCATGAAAGCAGTTTACATGAATGATATTATTCAAATTTTATAGCTACATGATATCAATGCAACTTGAGTTTGACCAGGAAGGCTAGGACATCATTACCCTGGGAATTTTCTGTTACTTTCATTGCTTTTTAATTTATTATCCACTCTACTCAGCTTCTCTCTATTGGGGCTTCAGCTTTGCTTTAGTTGGAGCTCTTGTGTTAGATCACTCTTTAAATTACACTACATTTAACCCTGAGACCTATACCTTAGCCAATGGGGACTCGGGAAGACTTAGACCCTGGGTGGCGCTGAATGGCATAACTCTTCCCCACTTTCATTCTCTCCATGCACATACTGCAAGGACGTTCCACTCACATCTTTTACATTTGCAGAATTTTCAGACATGACATGCCTACCAGTTGATGGTGTTAATCAGGCTTCAAGTTGCACAGTTCAAGTCTATAGGTGAAGTCCTTAAAGCCTCTTTTACCAGATTTATTTAAAGTTTATGGAAGTATCTATCTATCTATCTAATCATCGTCATAGGGAATTTGTACTTGTACATGACATATTGTGATTCTTCTTTTTTTCCTATTCTCCTCATCTCCCATTAACCTCCCTCCCCCTTCCTATTTACAAAGCTTTGTTTCTATTTTGTTCTTTTCTCAATTTTTTCTTTTCTCTTCTTTCCTTTTCACTCGCTTTGAGGTGAGAATTAGATATGTTGCAACCTTAAAATTAGATATGATCCAACCTCCATGGATGGGAGACTTTTCAATACATTGTTAACTTTCCTTCCAAAAAAAAGGAAGAAGAACAAAACAGAAACAAAACAAAAATGCAAAAGAAGTTCCTTTCTTAAGCTGTCACAGGTAAAGTGCTAACTAATGTAAAACCCGTTTTTGAATTCCTCTTTGAAAGTCTAGCCTCTCTTTGCATCTTGGATTATGGATCCTGTTGATACCTGTGGTCTTTGGGAGCCAACAAAACTGTGACAACAGTAATGTTATTATCCTTTGCAAAAGGTAATTTAATATCCAAGATCAAGAAGCAAACATTAGCCAGATCTGAAGTTCTAGAATGAAAGAGATTAGAAGTTGGAATACATTATCCATCTCCTTTTCTTCTGTTTCTTTCTGTCCCTTATCATATTTTACTCTTTCTATGACCAGCTGCATTCCCACTTTTACTCCTTTTTCTGCTTGCCATGATTCTTGCCTGCATATGACTATCACTTACTATTGCTTCCACTCAAACACTAAATTAATACAATCTCATCTCTCTCAAGGTTTTGCATTTTGAATCATTAAGAAAGAGAATCTGTTTGATTAGTGAAATGATTATTCATTGGAATGATTCTCAATGTGTTTTTCCCCCCCTCTGAGTAAATCGGATGTTTCTAGCTAGTTCTAGAAGATTTATGGCAAATTAAAAATAGTTTTCAGATGAATGTGGTGAGCTATGCCAGTAATCTTAGATACTGGGAGGCTGAAGCAGGAGGCATATTAGTTTAAGGCCTACTTTGAAGTGTAACAAAATTGCCATCTCAAAAAGAAAAGCTTTTGATAGAAATCCACTATTTAATGGAGCTATAGGTTTAAAGAAAAGGAACATACATATTGCATCTGGGTGTTTGTTTTCTTTTGGTTTTTGTGGTACTGGGAATAGAACTCAGAACATTCACACCGACCTACATCCTCAGACCTTTTTTCTTTTGAAATGGGGTTTTCCTAAGTTACTAAGCTGCCCAGGCTGATCTGTAACTTATGGGTTTCTCAGTCATATACCCTAAAATCTGAAGCCAGATAGTGCCTCCTGTGAAGCAGCGGAAGCCAGGCTTGGGCTATGAATCAAGAACTCCCCCATCCCTGTAAGCAACCAGCTGGTTCAGCAGACAGGCTGAGTTGACAGCAACTGAGGTATAAAAAACAGCTGAGCGCTTATGTTGTTTAGTTGACTTTGCAGACCTGAGGCCTGCAGTCTGAGCATTTGTTGGGAGGATGACAGTATGCAGCATAGCAAACATGGGGGATTGCCTTCTATCTTGTTTTTGAGGCCCAATATTGGTCTCACTGTTTTGTTCTGATTTATTATTTTGCTTTACTCAATGTTCTGTTTTGATTGGTTTTATTCTGTTTTGTTTGGTTTGATTTTGCTATGTCTGATGGAATGGAAACTGTTGTGAAGATAACAGGATATACTGGGGTAACCATTGTTGATTTCCTATTATCCTGCTAAAAGTTCCATACCAATTTTTTTTTTTTTTTGTACCAGGGGATGAACTCACAACCTCACACTTGCCAGGCAAGTGCTTAAGCTACTGAGCTAAATACTTGTCTCTTCTGTACCAATTTCATTGCTTTTCTTTGACTGCCTTTATTCTGTTTTGTTTTGTTGGGTTTTACTATCTGTAAAATTTTAAAAAATCTGTCTATCCATGTCATTTCACAACTTCCTCTATCTTCACATTTTGTGCTTTACCCCATTGTGTGTCTCTGGGCTGCACTGCACATTTCTTTGTGTGTGTTATCACTTTGGAGTTGGTATAGACCACATTGTCCTCCTTATTGTGTCTGCAAACTCACAGAGTGAGGGAAAATAGCCAGTGAGAAAGGAGGCATTATTCTATATAGGGAATCCAGGGATGACAACCTATGTGGATATTTTGAGGAAAAATATTACATGAAAAGTAGAGGGTACTGAGGTAGAAACTGGGAGGAAGCTGCCTATTCAGATCAGGGGTACGCAAAGCTCACCAACTCATTGCATCTCCATGTGAGATGCTTACCCAAGTGGAGGTGCAGGGGCGCCAATGCTTATTCAGAAAAGAATCTCTTAGTGTCTTGTCCTGAGATGCCAACAGAGTTAGGAAATCCAATTGACAGTTTCTCTTGTCAGCCTAATAATAATTTTAAATAAACACGTGTGTTACCGAGTGCATTTTTTGTTATAATAACTGCACACACAATTTAACTATTCAGAGGTCTTTTCTTTGCATTAAAGCTGACTTAAAAGTAGAGAATCCATTCTATCTATAACAGAATTACACAGACATAAAAAAATCCTGAGTTTTACTTAAAATTTTAATTCTCAAAATTCTGATTACACTTACTTTTTGAGATTGTATTTAATTATTTCTTCTTACTTTTTAAACATTCTGGACAAAAAGAAATACTGTAAAAGGAAAAATTTCATAATAATCCTTATGCTGCTAGCCAGTCTTTAGTATTTCTCAAGCAAGAGTAAGCATATCTCTGAGATTCAATATAAGCAATGTGTATAAATTTTCATATTTCATGAATATTTTAAATGATATTTTAGAAAATGATTGAGATTTTTTTATCTTTTCAGTGGCCCTTTCAGAATTCTTTACTGCCATGCAATTTGGGTACCTACACTTGCTTTTGTGTTTCTAATTAGAAAGAGCAAAAATATACTTTTTCAATGACTTTGGGCAAATAAGAAAAGGACAAGATAGAATATGATTTGAAGACATATAATAACCTTATATTAATGTTTATAATAAATGACAATGAAGTGATGTCAGGACACAAAATAACACTAAACATTTCATTTCTGAGGTTTTTAAGTATTTAGGAAAAGGACTGCAATGTGACAGCAATAACAGATGACTCAATTCATAGTCTTGCATGATCAGCTATATATTGCTGGTGGTAATTTATTAGCAAGAAAATGACTTCTTCAATCATGTAAACCAACTCATTTTTAGTTTTTCATTATAAGTTAAATTTTACTCAACAAAAAATTCGTTTGGCTTTTAAAATTGTGTAATAGCCTTACTCACAAAGAATTCGTACTGGTTTTATATTTTCTTATATTTTAAGATAAAATGGTTTGTATTAACATTAGAGATTTTTAGTTTTTTGAAAATGAGTAAAGCTTTTATTCAGGTTTGACAAATACTGAAATATTGTACAATACTCATATGGAAAATTGGTTTGTTTGGGAAAAGAATATTTCAGCCGTCCTGCCATAAATTTAAGGTCTCTTGTGTTATATACTAAAAATATAACTGCAAACACTTCAGAGTCATCTAAAAATAATTTCAAAACCTCACTCTGAAACTTCACACACTTTAAAAGAGTGCTTATTTTTCAAATTTAAGCTTTGTGCAAATTGGAGTATTCCTCACTCTTCTTTTTGTATATGGTTTATTGACTTTGTAAAATGAAGCATCAATAAATATTTTACATTGATTTAAGCCTGCAAATTTATATTATATCTCTTTAAATAAAAATGAAGGATAATAATTTTTGACAGCATTGTAATAATGCAAACAGTCCTTTACTTTTCTATATCAAGTATTTAAGTTTGATGGTAGATAACAAGGAGTTAAAAAGAGGGAAGAAGATAGAATAGAACAGAACAAAAGAGGCAAAGTTGCGTTGCTCACGTATTTCTCTGATTTCAGTGGTCCTGACATTGAAGTATTTATGTGGTAACCTAGCTCTCTTCCTCTCTAGAAAATGTTCACATCCAATGAGAATAGCGGAAAGATAGTTGATGGACATGGAGCCCAAACAATGCCTATGTGTCATTCAGCAGAAGGTGATTTGAAGTTCTCCCCTGATGTGCACTGTTTGTGTTGGCCTGAGCTTTAACTGCTCAGGTCCAGCAGTCCATAAGACAAAGGAAACTAAACCAACATATTAGAATGCATGTATCTAGGAAGAGGCTGTTTAGATATATTAGATTGAATTGTCCACGTTTTACTTGAATTTACATGTTATGTTACTCATTCTAGTAATTACAGATGCTGAAGTACGTTACTGAACATTTAGGCCATGTGCCAATTTTGGTTGAAATCTAACAAGGGAAAATAATTACACAATCTAGAAATGATAAAGAAAAATGTCAAACTAGGTGATAACAATATGGGATGTTAATACACCACATAGTATTTTTTGAAAAAGAAGCAATTCAAGAAATATGAATTGGTACACGTACTCTAACGTAAGTAGTTCAGATAAACAAGACGCCTATGATTTTAAATGATTTGTCTTTTACCTGAGTAGAAATTTCCTCAAGAAGAAATGAAAGCAAACACATGTTTGTGACTAAAACCTTTTCACTTTAGCCAGAGAATAATGTTACATAACAGACAGCCATGCTTTTATATACCAAGAAATTATTTTTAAAAATTTTATAATACAGTATATGGCCATAATGAGCACCAAAATTACAATTTATCTTCTAAAGTCATAATTATAATTTTGGTTCATCTCATAACTTCTTTGTAATCACTGAGATATTAGGAATCATTTACCATTTATTTGGTTCATAAGGCATTTTTAAAGTACAATTTTCTATAGGAGATTTCATCTTCACATTCAGTTGTATTTAAATGTTTTAAAAATTAAAAGTTTATGTATCAGTATATCTACAGGAACAAAATAGAGATAAAGCATAAATCCCCCAAACCATTCCTTCAAGTCAAACTATATCACAATGTCTTTGGCATTTCAGGTACTACACAGATGCAACAGAGCAAGTGATTCAAAAAATAAATCTTTATTTCCATTGTCCTCCATATCTATTTCCTGGGTTTTGTTCTTTACTTTATATTCCAATGTGAATAATAATCACATTTTAATTTTTCATCTTCCACTATGAACAGCTCAACTGCTCTAGCCCCAGTCGTGATAACTGGCTCTCACCCTGCATTGATTAAGAGTTCCCAGAGATAACAGTGTGTGCAGAAGCATGAATAATCGCTTCGCTTCTCAAGTCAATTCTTGTGCTTTTCTTCAGTCTGGCGATAACACCCACAATTTCAGTAGTGAGGGGCTAGCTGTGAACTATGAGATAGCATATGTATGACCTGCTGTTGAAAAAATAAATATAGAAAAATTAATATTAATATAGTGATTTTCCCAAGGAGAAGAAAACACTTAAACATTTTTCTCTTTTGCCCCAGCTTTTCCCTGATGACAGAGAACTATGCTTAGCAGTCAAATTGAGCGATTACCAACACATTTAGGCCTTAAATCTAATAAAAGTAAAACTGTTGCCATGTTAGAACACTAGAAGGGAGTGCAAAGCAGTAAGGAGATTTTGATATGCTAAGCTAGGGCTGGCCATAAGGAAAACTTTATCTTTATAAGCTACTGTCACAATCTTAGCTCAGCTTCTTAGCATGTCTGTCACTGAATCAGTCCACATTGGTGTTTCTGTCACCAAAGTTTTATTTTCCAAGCCTGCTCCATTTTGCTGTTAGCAAGTAATCATCCTAATTCACAAACCTAGTCACATCCTTGTACGTCTCAGAGACGGTTCCCGTTAGCAGCCGAAGGAAATGTAAGCTTCATAACCTTTTACACAGGTATCTCCTTTATTTCGTCTTAGCCTGATTTCCCAAGATTATTTCCCAACATCTTCTTCCTCCCATAAGCTTCCCCATAGCATTCACCTTACGCTTTAGATACGTGTGATTATTCGGCACCCTGATTCTTCCATACACAGGCTCAAACTGATCCTCTACACTTCTGTGTTCTCTGTCCTAAGCCAATCAGCATAAATCTAAAAACACTTCAACCTGATCCTGAACAAAGCCTCCTCTTCATTTTCCTGGGACAACCGCAGAACTTGATTCTCACAGAACATTATAATGTGCGTATTAAGTATCAAAAATTTTTGTGCCTTTTTTTCAAAGAATTTGAGATTGAAGAAGGCATAGGTTTTATTTTATTCTCTTACGTTTTGCGTTCTACCTGCATAAATTTCACTTATGAACAGACTAGTGTACAGTGTTCCATGTATGGTAAATTGAATTTGTGCAGATTATAAGAAAATTTCTGTTCTTCTTTGATGACACAAGGGTAAGTTGTTGAGATAAATTAGATTGATACCATGTACAAAGGTACACAGCACTGCTAAATTATTGTTCAGCAGTTTTTCTAAAAAATACTTGGCTTACAATAGGAATCTATTGTTACACGAATAATCATGACATTATTTATTTTAGAAATGCATAGTAGCTTTGAAATCATAAAGATCTTAGTTCAAAGTTTATTGCTGATATACTATTTTCTAGATATGACATTTAATGAAAAAATTTTAACTTCTTTGCTGTTACATATGCAAAATAATTATTAAAATTTTATAAATAATTTAGCCTTTCAGAGATGTTTTAAATGTTTAAGTCAATAAAATAGGATTAAATTATCAGAAATTGCCAATATTCTGCCATGCTTATCTACAGAAGCAGAAGGGTCTTTCTTGTGGGAGTACTGACAATACACTAACCAGTTCTGTTATAAAGTCATTGACATGAGAAGCAATAACTACAAATATATTCATCAGTGGTCAGTATCAAGCATATGTTGGATTATGGAGATTGGATCCTTGGTGACAATGAGGACATGTGTTCCTGTGTCATTGCTCATTCAGACTTGCACTGGTGGTGCACTACTTCACAAGCTTAATTCTTTACACAGTTCTGGTCACATCATTCATAATTCATTCCATGACACTGGCCACAATCAAATTGCAATGTTTGCAATCATGGAAGAAATTCTCTGACTAGTATCTTGGAAAGAAGTGAGCACGTGAACTGAAGTACCACTCTACTTCAATTTTGCTCAGTTCTTGCTTAAGAAATCAGTCAGAATTACCTGTCTCCATCATAAATCGGGCCCAATAACTAACTTACCATTTGGATTTTTAACTTGATATAATTATGCCAGCCAATGGCCGTGCAACTAGGCAAATTTTTGCGTCACATTCAGTTGTTATTATTTAATGGGCCTGTATTAGGAGTCATTACTGTTGATGTAGGAATGAAAGGACAAATGAGATACAGCTCCTACATTAAAGATGCTAACAGATATTACACAAGACAGTAATGAACTTTAACAGTGATTTAATAGAACAACTATCACAACAGAAAGAAAAAGATGGAGGAAGATATATTGTGTTATTGGAATCAACATACTACTCCAGTCCTCAAAAAGGTTCAGGTTGTTTTTTTTTTTTTTTGGTATGACATGGATTTGGTGGGCTTTCTTATGTAATTCAAGCCTTTCATTTTAATGGAATTCTGAAAAGTTTATGATCATAGTATAGCAAAATTAAATTATCAATTGTTACTCATTTCTTTTTTTAGTACCTCTACTCCATAAATACTTTCTCCTCCTCCTCCTTCTCTTCCTCCTCCTCCTCTTCTTTTTCTTCTTCTTCTTCTTCTTCTTCTTCTTCTTCTTCTTCTTCTTCTTCTTCTTCTTCGTCTTCATCTTCGTCTTCTTCCTCTTCCTCTTCTTCTTCCTCTTCTTTCTTCTTCTTCTTCTTCTTCTTCTTCTTCTTCTTCTTCTTCTTCTTCTTCTTCTTCTTCTTCTTCTTCTTCTTCTCTTCCTCCTCCTCCTCTTTCTTCTTCTTCTCTTCTTCCTCCTCTTCCTTCTCCTTTTCTCTTCATCCCTCCTTCCTTTCCTCCCTTTTCACTCTCCCTCCCTCTCTCTCTTCTTCTCCTAACCTCCTTCATTTCTCAAATACAGGAGATTAAAACTGTGGCCTTATGCCACAAGTCCTCTACTACTGAGCTACAGGTCATTCCATTATGTTTTTTTTACTTTGACATAGGGTCTTCCCAAGTTGCCTTTCCTGGGTTTGAATTTACCTTCTTTTTGCCTCAGCTTCCTGAATAGCTTTGATTATGGACATGCACCACTACGTGCAGTTCTTTTCTCTCTCTCTCCCTCAAAATTATGGATCTATAGGTATAGGCAGAGAATTCATGAACCAAACAAACTGCACAGGAAACACTTCAAGGAATCAATAACTGGGATCTCATATTATTGAAAAGTTTCTGCATTTAAAAACAAATCACCATCAGAGTGAAAAGAAAACCCACAGAATGGGAAAGAATCTCAGCCAGAAACCCCTCAGACAAAGGACTTATATCAAGAATATATAAAGAATTGGAAAACATCAAGCCCCCCAAATTCAAAGACCCTCTCCAAAAATGGGCGTCTGGGATGAACACACATTTCTCAGGTGAAGATATACAAATGGCAAATAAATACATGAAGAAATGTTCACCATCACTGGTCATTCGAGAAATGCAAGTTAAAACAACATTGAGATTTCATCTCATCCCAGAAAGAATAGCTGCCATCAAGAAATCAGCTAATAACAAATGTTGGCAAGGCTGTGGGGGGAAAAGGAAAACTGCTCCATCATTGGTGGGAGTGTAGACTGGTGCAGCCACTATGGAAATCAGTATGGAGATTTCTCAGAAATAGGATTGGAAGTTCCATTTAATCCAGCTATTCCCCTCTTGGGTATTTTCCCATAAAATGTGAAAAGGTCATGTCACAGTGATATATGTGCACCCATGTTCATAGCAGCACGATTGGTAATAGCTAAATCTTGAAAACAAACAAAATGCCCATCAGCTGCAGAACAGATGAAAAGATGTGGTATTTTTATACAATGGAATATTACTCAGCTATAAAATAGGATGATCTTGAGGCCTTCATAGGTAAATGGAGGCCACTTGAGACTATCCTCATTTGTGAAATAAAAATCATATTTATAAATATCACATTGTGTCTCTAGTGTAAAAAGTAATAAGAACTGTGGGAGTAATAAAACCCAAAATGTATAATTGTTATTGTAAAAAAGAGAGGTAAAGAAAGTGTTCTAAAGGATATAACTGCATGTATGTTTCATTGTGTAAGGTAGATGATCATATTACTAAGTTTTTGTTGGATTGTTGAGCTGAGCTGTTTGCAGTCTCATTGTTTGAATGTCCACTTTGTATGCTTTAATTTTGTTACTTGAGCAACTATTTCTAAGATTACAATATGTAATTTATCAACTAGTGATTTCTTAGTGTTTATTTTTTCTGAAATTTTGTATTATTACTACCTTATTTTCTGTTTTGCTTTTTTTTCTCTTTAAATAAAATTTTTAAAAAATTATGGATTTGTGTGTGTGTGTGTGTGTGTGTGTGTGTGTATGTGGGTGTAAACTGCCAAACTCAATTACAAATCCAGATAGGGGAGCAGATTTTATGTAAATCTGCTTCTTGAAAATGTGTATACCCAATAAGGAAAAGTGGTGAATACTTTACCAAAGTATCGGGCCTGGTGGTTTGCAGGATTATTTGATAGCTGAGAGTTAGAAAAGCCTGTGAGATGCAATTTTAGATAAATAATATAATTCTTTTACAACATGGTTTTTAATGTTAGTTAATACTATTCTTTGCAGGCATTATTAAACAGATATTAAAAATGTTTATTTTAGGTTTAGAAAATGCCTATTAATACCAAATGAAGAATTTATTTTGTGTATGTTGTTCTTTCTATCTGCCTGAATTTGATTTTTCAACAGATTAGGGTACAATTAGTGTAGGTTTTCAGTGAATTGTTCACAATCGATTAATGAAATTATATTTCTAAAAACAAATTTAAAAAAGAAAAAAGTTTAAGTTTCATCTTAGGTTTTTTTGTAACATCTTTCTTCCACTTTTCAATGGGAAATTCACTGAACAGAAAATTCATTTTAAAAATGAATTTTAAGTCACTATTTGTGTGTGTGTTTATCAAAGAAGCAGACCTCCAATAGTTATGTTATCAAATATTTTATTTTAAATCTGACAAAACGAATCCTCAACTAAATATTTAATTATAAATATAATATCATGGAGAAAAAACAAATGTTAGAATTTTTTTCCTTTCCTCTAGCAGTTCAAATTGAAGCCACTCAAATTACAAATGAGTTTAATGAGAGCAATGAGCTCAGTAAATTTCACCACATTTTTCAGACACAATCCTTTAAGTCTTGCCATGACTTGTCTCTTCATTTTGATAATGACACATTTTATTTTTATTAAGTATATTTCTTTGTCATAAAATGATATAATCATCTACTCTCAAATTTACTATTTTAAGAGTTTATTTCAATATTTCTTTTCATACTTTCACTTCAACAAAAATTATCTGAAAATATACTTTAGAAATAAAAGATTTGTCAAGTCAAGCAAATTGTTTTTAATATCTGTTTATAGTACTTTATTCCTAAAATTTAATTCTAATTATCTTTTTAAAAGATGAATGACTGTCACTAGATGTTGGGAAAACTACAGTGCCAAAAGTAAGAGAATATAATAGTGAAAAAAGTGCCTATAAAAAAGGATGAATGTCCGGAGAAGGCTGAGGACAAAGAGAAAAAGATGTATTTTGTCTAACTAAGGATATCTAAATAAATAAAAAATGTTTTAGAGCTTTCCCTTTCCTTATTTCAGTCATTACTGTATTGGGGCACTATTTTAAATCAGTCTTTATCTCATTAACATTGAGAAAGTTAAAAAAGTAAACTATTGAATGGTGAGAGTATATTTTGATTGCATAAGGGTTTACATTATTGTAAAAAAATATATTTATTTAAAAATTTATAAACACTTTTAAAGAAAGATTTCTTCCTCTAGTGGTATACTATTTGTACAGAAAAAATGTACACTACTCTTTCTGATAAAAACTAACATGTATTTATTGCTTTCTAATTTAGTATGTTGTTTATGAAACTGTCATTATTCACTTAAACTTTTGTTGAAACTTTCAAATTATATAGAGTATGTTTATAATTGATATGAGTCTGTTGAGCATTGTAGTCTAATAGCATAACTGTCAAAGAAGCAAAGAGACTAATATACAAGGAAAAGAAAATAAAAGTGTTAACACAATATGATAAGACATTCTTATTCATGCATATGAGTGTTACAGATTTTGACATCAGTGGGGATTGAAGAGTGAACATGAAACTTTGAAATGTGTGTTGTTTGGTTTTAAACAAATAAAAGCATTTAGACCTGCCATTGTTTTAATGCTCATCCTTGATTTATAAAAGATTCATTACGCACAGTAAGAAAACACACTTGCAGTCCTGGCTCGGATAATATTCCTTACTGAGTCTCAACTTTGAGTGAAACGGTTACCTACCTTTAGTAGCTCAAAGTCCAAAACAAACCTGATGTATTGCTGAATTTGAAAGAAAAATCCCTCATTTCAAACTACAGATGGAGATGTGTCACTCTAATGGAAAAGAGCTGGCTTTCAGAAAGTGTGTGTGCACATGTGTCTTGTATATATGTACACACACAGCATGCAACACACAAGAAACATTGGTTAAATTTCCAAATTGGACAATATTATGCAGAGTTGATTCCTATTGGCTACAAGTTATAGAACATCACAGCCAAACTGGAAACTAACAGTTTATTTATTTTTTTAATTTTAAAATTAGCTGAAGGAACAGACACACAGGCATATATTAGACTATGAACAAAAATCATATGAAAATATATATGTAAAGGATCTAAAGATTGAGAGGAATTTTAGAGTTTTTGCTTTTAGTTGCTTAAAACCAAACAATGTGCCTCTCAAAGTTCCAAATGCATATTAGCACAGACATTCTAATTATTAGTTCACTTTATCTCTGCTGGCTCAATGTGATTCTCAGCTTTTTAATCACTTTGCTACTGGCACAGTTAATGTGCCTACAAGTTGTCTAGAATTTTAATATTGCTAAATTTAGTGACGCAAGTTGTGATTAAATTGTGAAAACTTGTTTAATGCAAACCTGGATTGAAAAGAATACATGCTTATTTAAGGAAAATGTACAACTTTGCAAAAATTATATAGAGCTATATATAGTTCCACATTTAACAGCTTTACCAACCTGCAAAAAAGTTGGTTCTTGTAGAAAACTGCCAGGCTATGTAGTCTGAAATCTGGAGTCGTAATACCAGAGAGCTGTCAGTCAGCTATCCATCCATCTAATTGGCTTCTTACCATCTTTCCATCATGTTTTTTTTATAACTGGTCGCCTCTGGCTAAAATGCAAATCATGAGGAAGAGCCGTCTAGAAAAAGCTGCTGCTTTCTTAATTATCTGTCAGAGTATGGACCAGTGGACCCAGGGCTGCACTGTAGAGTTATGCTAAGCAGCAAGGCATCATGGGAATTGGAGTGACAGCTCATTTTCCTCCTGTGTTTTCTGTGTTTGAATGACAATGCAGAAATATGGGTTTTCCCACACTTTCTCTGAACACCTGGGCTATTGCTCAGGGGAGCACAAAGCCAAAACTGTCACATTTCCAGACATGGTCTTATTGCTGCCACTATGACAGGATTGTTGACAAATGCCAGCAGTCATCTCGGCATCTTGGGAAATGTCTGCCATGATTGTGTCAACAGCCTGACAGAAATTGTTAATGTTTAAACTTCTTCCACTGACAGAATCCTGTCTTGCTGACAATATTTGTCATATGAAACTCAATCTTTGTCAAACTTGCTTAAAAATTAACACTTTCTCAATTTCTTTTTTTTCTAGTTTACTGCCTAGCAGTGCAAAATTTTAGCAATATGATTTTAACACAGCAATTCACTTCCACATTTTATCCAAATCTCCTAGCCCATTATAACTATGGCCACTTTGTCCTTTTGACCTTTGCTACCAGAATAATGAGGTACTCTTGCATATATATATATAATATGTATATATATATATACATAATACATATATAACACATGTATAATATGCCTCAGGATTTAAACTTGTGAATTATTTAAAAGGTACAAAATATTACTGTTTAGGATACACTGTGAAAAATAAATTAAACCGTAAATTTTTTACTTATAGAAAAATTAACTTGCAAATGTAAAGAGGAACCAATTTCTTAACATTAACCTCTTAAATTTTCATTTAGTTACTTTGTTTTTTTAAAAATCATTTTGACAGATTAGTTTCCTTTGCAGAATTCAGCAGACAGGTTTTTTTCTAACATGTGATTTTGACAAAACTGAACTATTATAAGGGTAAACTTAATTTCCTAATTCCAGTAAGTCTATTGAAAAGGCTTTTCATGAACTACCTGAAATATACCCACAAGTGGTACGCTTTAAAGAGATGCTTTTGGTGAGACTTAGATTATGTAAAGGCAGTTAAATAATTTCTGTCTGTACTAAAAATATCCAGTCATCTGCAGAATGCTACACCTTTTAGACATGTTATGAGAAAGAGCAATTGGGTTGCTAAATTATACTGTCCATCTGTCCCTGAAAGAATAATCCATGTCAGAGTGACAACTTGTTAATAATGATATAACTAATATTAGTTGTATTATTAGTATGTTGCATCATTGCAAATATAGTATACACTTATACCGAGACATACTACTATAACTTGATATTAAAATAGAAATCTCCTAGACAAATGAAATGTGTCTTATATTGTTATTTACTAAATCGCTGCCAAATCTGATTTCTTTTATGGACATTGCGTATACTGGGTCTTGTCTAATATGCTGACACATATTTACTTTCTCATACATGATTTTAGTTTCATTTTAATCTGTCGTCAATGCTTTATAATTAGATATGTGAATATATATATCAAATATATATATATCAAATATATATATATCAAATATATATATATCAAATATATATATATCAAAATATATATATATATATATATATATATATATATATATATATTTAAGAGAAGTTATGACTACATAGTCAAGGCTGGCCCTGAGTTCACCAGGTAGCCGAGACTGGGCTCCAACTTGTAGCAATCCTCCCTCTTCAAATAAAATCGTAAGAAGCTCCAAGAATGGACTATGACTTTTTAAGTAAGGGATTATCAAATTTGTTACACAGTAAACCAAAAGGAAAATATTTAAGGTTTTTGTGTACCATTTATTTAAATTTGCCATTATGAAAGTAGGTGAATTTTAAAATGGTCTGTGTGGCAATATAACTACTTACAAAGACGGGAATGGGCGGAGTAAGCAGCAAGGCTACCTGGTGAAGGATGTGTTTTATTGTGTCACACCAGAACTAAACAACTTCTGATTTTATAATTCAATTCGACTAATTGCTATCTTTGTGAAACCAAGTATACTCTTTATGGCTTATCACTTTATTATTTCAACTATTCTAAAAACCATTGAGGAGAATGTTAATTTCCACATTAAAAATGGGGGTAGATGACTCCTAGAGGTCAAGTCATGATGAGAAATACATCAGGGATTCTCATGTGGATCTGTCTGAATTCAAAACTTTCTGGTATTTCAAATATTTGTTGTCTATAGTTCTCACTTACATCTGAAAATAAATCCTTGAGTTACGTTTGAACGTCAAGGAGAGTGAGAGTAAAAGCAGGATACAGGGAGAGTAGAAACCAATATAGAAGATTTAGAGTAATGTGGTGCTTCACCGTCAGAAACCAGTCCCACATTTCAGACGCTGCAGAACTTCGCCTCCACTACAACAGATCATCCACAACTGGTCTGCGAGTTGGAGGGCGGGGTGCAGAAATGGAAGGGGAAATGTGTTTGACAGGGAGCTAATAGATATGCATAAATAGTTCTCTCCAGGTCTGAGAAAAACATTTATGGTGATGGTTAATTTTGTGTTCAACTTGACTGGGTCATAAGGTACAACAGTTTCTGTTTCAACATTCCTTCAGTGTGTCTGTGAAGGTGTTTCAAGAGAGGTTAATGTTTGAATTGGTACCCTGAGTGAAGTGAACTGCTCTCCCTCATGAGCGCTTCATCAGTCTGTTGAGGACTTGAATGCAGCAAAATGCAGAAGAGAGATTTCACTCTTTCTCTGCATATTTTTCATTGTAATATAGTTCTACTCCTGGACTCAGATTGGAACTTGCATCATAGGGTCTTCTGATCTTTAGGTCTTTGGATTTAAACTGGAAATACCCTAGCAGCTCTCCTGTTTCTTTAGTTTGTAGAATGCAGATGCTAAGGCTTGTTATGCTTTTTAATAGCATGAGACAATTCTTTTTAAGTTAGTTGTCTCTTTACACACACTTATTCCATCTGTGTGTGTGTGTGTGTGTGTGTGTGTATACAGTCTCTTTGTATTCTTTAGCTACTCAGGAAATCTGAGGCTAATATAACATCTTAGCTTGATTTCTAAGTAAATCATTATTTAAGGTTTTAGTAAGAAGGGCCAGATGGGTTACCTTGATCTCATGTAGTTGAACATCCAGCATCCTCCGCTGATTTAGTGTGGAAGGTATTATCATTTCCTGCTGACCGTGTACTCAGCCAGACTTTGTAAGAAGTATTTCATCAAGAAACAATAGCCAAGGGACCCATTCCTTGGAATGTGTAAGGCACCTTAAGTAAAGCTCTGCTAATTTACCGTTCTTCTGTGAGATTTCAATACAGAGCAAATCATTTCCAATTCACAAGCGTGGATGCAGTATCCTTTTTGTTTTAGGTTAAATGACATGTAAGATTCAAATAAATGTGAACTTTGATTGCTAAGACTGGAGTGATATATCTCCAAACCAAAAAAGCTTATAGCTTGCTGATAAAATCTAGAAGCTAGAAAAGACCAAAAAAGTTTTAAATCATTTTTAGGGTTTAAAGAAATCATAATTCAACCAAAACCATGAACTCAAGCCCCCCCCATATCTGTGACTTCTAGATTCCAGATCTCTGAGGCAGTAATTTTTCTTGTTTATTTAATCTACCTAGTCTGTAATACTTTGTTACAACTATCCTTACAAAATGAACCCAGAACGTGTTAAAGTACAGAGTTAATAGTCTTAATCTCAGTGCCATATGAAGCCCAATTAAAACCTCACCTCTAATGTATCCTTTCAAAGTGTTTATTTGCTCATTTGTAAAATGAGAATTTCTCCCAATCAGATCCATTCTCATACTTACACAAGAAGATACGGGCCATACAGAGCACAGGCTAATGATCCAAAAACGTTCACCATGTATTTTGGTGTCTAGGAAAGACCAGGTTGAGCATCCAAGGCAACCAGGGAGGTTTAATGGAATCCCACTTTCCTTCAGAGTATATCTGTAAGTACCCAAAGCATACAGAGGTCAAAATTAAAATGGAAATGAAGATTTTTTTAAACTTTATCAGAATTTTCCAAGACGTAAGGCACAAACCTTTATTCCCTAGGAACTTCCTCTGAAGATTTTGACTTTGGAGTCACTTACATTGATACTGTATTATTTTTAAAACCCAAATAAGTATGTATGTTTGTAAAGTATGAAAGAAACTTTGAACAGGATAAGACCAAATGTCTGAATCAGGGCTGATAGATTTAATGGGAGTAGAATACTGCATATATTCAACTGTGAGCTAAAAATTGGTGGTTATTACCAAGATACTCAGGAAAGGGGAAGGAGAAAGAAAAGGAAAAGGAAAAAAAGAAGGAAAAATGGAAACAAATTTTTATGTAAATGAGGAGAGGAAAAAGGATTGAGGGGAGAGGGGACAATGGGAAAATAAAAAGAATCAAGATATGTCATGTACAGGTAAAAATTCCCTATGATGAGTGGAGTCAATATCTATATCTAAAATGTACCAACAAAATTAATTGTTTAAAAAAGAATGACAGAAAAATGAAAATTATAATATCCACATACACTTTGGTCAATTCATTTTACCCTACATATTTTGAGTTACTGTTTATGAATGGAATAGAAAACCACTCATTTTGAAAAATGTCAATAATTATTATCTAAAAAATACATCTACCTAAGGAACAAAGTTTTAGAAGGTAGTGGGCAGCATTAAATATTTTTCTTAAAATAGTGCTTGGGATTGAACTCAAGCCTCACAGAAGAGTTATGAAAATTTACAAAGTGATCTAATACTAGTGGAAAGTAAAGAGAAATAAATGAATCTACTTTCAAGAGGCCCAAGAGAGCATACAAAATCTTAGGAAATATGCAAAACCATTAAGGAATTTGGAGAAAGCAATATGGGATTTGTATTCTATGCTTTTTAATGGACATTGATAAATACCTCTACAAGGTATAATATTATAATTAAATTTTTTCTGGATATAATTGTGTGATGAAGGGTTTGGAAAAGATAATGGAATGGACCAAGTTAATACACTGACAAATGAAGCTTAATAAATTATTATTCAGGTTTTTAGATAATTGGCATCATTTGTGAGTAGGGAGGAAAGGAATAAAATTGGAAAGAGATTAGCTACTATAATGAAACACTTTAACAAATGATCCATTTAGCACCAATTATCATGCTATTTTGCCATTGCTTCTAAGTTTTGTTAAATGTCTTGCTATCTTTTGGGAAAATATGTCATACAAATGACAAAATGAGGTTAACTGTAATAAATTCAAAACAAAATACTTTTAAAGCCAAATATCACTACAGCTTATATTAAATAAACCTAGACATTTTTGGTTTATGGTTATATAAACTTTGGCATAACATTGCATTTCTGAATAAGAACTACTTCCTATCTGCTCCTCTAACGTATAATTGAAT
The DNA here is from genome assembly GCA_004027295.1 of Dolichotis patagonum. Taxonomy (NCBI): domain Eukaryota; kingdom Metazoa; phylum Chordata; class Mammalia; order Rodentia; family Caviidae; genus Dolichotis; species Dolichotis patagonum. Next base: position 27,079 of record PVJX010002702.1, read on the forward strand.
GACAATTAAAATTTTTATTTTTAATATTCAGTTCTCTTTGAGAAAGGATTTCTTTTGGCTTCTATGTAATGTTTTTGTATAGGATCCCTCTAGCCAAAAATAGAATTATAAACTTTATCCTACTAATCTGCTAATGGTCAGATACATGTTTCAATGTACTGTGAAAATCCTAGCCAGAGTTACTCTCTTTCCCAAAGATGGAAGTTTTAAATTTAAAAACACAATAAAAACATCATTTAACCTCACCTTATTATTCTTCTGCACAGAAACTGACCTCAGTTTTCCAGTGAATTGGACCTCAGCTTTTCATCCCAGTAGAAAAGAATGTTAGAAAAGTTTCTGATACAAACTTATCAACATGCATAAACCACAGAAACAAGATACAGACCAACAACTTACTTCTCCACCTGCTTTCAACTAATAATTGCAAATAAGGCTGTGAAACAACATTACGATGCATAATACTGAAAATTTTGCATAGACTGTTTTGCTCCTAAACATGCAACTCCAGCTTTTAAGACTTAAAAAGGATCAGGATTTGAAGAGACTTCAAGAAATGAACTCTGCATACAGTTCTTGTTTAAATCATACAATTGTATAGAATAGGAGTATTACTTGAGGGTAAGAAGCTATTGCTAGAGGTAAATTATTCCTGATACTCTGGACTTCATTAAAAAAGAAAGGGCTCGATAATTCCCGTAGACCAGTTCTCCAGCCTACTTATTGTTTGAGTAACATTGGAGCAGTCTCCTCAGTGCGAGTTGTGATGTGTAGTTGATTTTCACTTTGTTAAATGAACGTAGCCTAATGTATCCATTATGAAAACACTGAAGGACCCAGTAAGACTATTTTGAAGGCCTGTTATGATGAAATCCTTCAGGAGGATCCTTAACCATATTCAGACCTCTGTTTGAATAACCTTTTATTGTTGATGATGATAAACTAATTTCCTCCTTTAAATTAATAAGAATTATTTAGGAACAGAAATAATAGTGTGTAATTCTGTATCATCTCCTGGTTATATAAACATTCTCCATATATAGCAATATCTAGCTAGAACTTAGAGGATGATGATCAGGAGAACCGATGCTTAAACACTTCTCATGTATCAGGATGTTGCTGATGAGGAAGGTAAGACCAAAGGTGAGAATATATGAACATGTAATAATGATTATTATCTTACTGCAGATACAAAGACTAGTCAAACTGTACAAAGTACTTGTAAGATTAGAGTAATTTAGATAAAAAATTAATCACCCTCACCCGCATACACAGCAATGTCAAATAACTAAATGACCACGTGGTACTTAAGGGGAGTGTGAGAAAAGATATGTGTAAATACAGAAAGTCTCAATGCTTTCTTTAAGAAACTAAATTTTCTGCCTTTCAAATTTTCCTTATTTTAATGGTATTGCAATAAACTCCCAGGAGTAACATAGCACCATTCATTTTATTCCTGTAGAATTTTTCTCTAGAAATTGTATAAAGGAAGTTTGATAGATTTAATGTTTCCAAGATGATACAGAAAATACCAAAAAAAATTTCCAGAAACTAATTAAAATGCTCCATATTTTTAGCCAAGGGTAATATCCCTTTGAAAGAACATCTTTCATTTAAGTTTATCAAAACTAGCTTCTGCACTTTGACATAAAGGTTTTGGTATAACACATGTCAGTCTGGCCATCATAGAAATGACTTTCAAATGTGCAGCAGATGGTAATCAAAATTGACTTGAGGCTTTTGAAGATACATGTTATGATTAACCAGACATGGACTGCACAACTCAGAAATTAAGTAATATCAGAGACTCCTCCAGAGGGTTGTGATGATAATTTGGAGTGTTAAGATCAGGTGGCAACATGAGCCACTTCCAGAACAGTATGGAATGTGACAAGACATGTGGTGGGGTGATAGAAGTAGTTACCAAAGTCATGTGTGAGTGACATTTCCTGACTTCTCATACTAACCCTGTGGTATATTAGCATAAATCCTAAATAGCATAACATCTGAATATGTACTTTTGACAACTCCCAAACATTCGCATACATGAAGGACATTTACAGCTTTTGAGTGAGTTTGTTGTGGGGAGGAGGAACCATGGAACCCCACCCACACTCCATATGGCTGCCAAAATGTCCTCATTGTGATCAGGATGTTAATTAATGACAGAGCATCAATCACTCAGTTCTTACAGAGATTTGACAACAGTAGCTTCTCGTCAGTTTACCTAAATAATTATTCTTCAGACATTGAGTGTTCTGAAGTATTCAGGAGAGTTAAGAGAATAGAACATTTCAGAAGTGAAAATAAGTGAAGAATCTTCACTAGCATGATTCTTGACTATAACTCCTAAACTTTCAACTAGGAAATAATGAAACAAAAGCATTTGGAATGTTATTTTCATTTATATTTGCTCTCCATGAAAATAGACTTGGCAGTTAGCTTTTGGGAAGTGATTGAATCATGGGGAAATACTGTATTTACCCATGGGTTAGTCCCCTAAGGAGTTTATCACTAAATGTGATTTGGGAGATGAAGGCTTGTTGGAAGATGTGGGTCACTGGGGTGTAGCCTGAAAAGATCTTTCTCCTTCCCTCTTTCTTTGACTCTTCTCTCTGCTTCCTGCCACCACACCATGAACTTTCTTTTCTACAATACTCTCCTGGCTTGGACCTGGTCAATTATGGACTGAAACCTATGCAGATAAACTCTTCCTCTTTGGACTAGTGGGTGTTGGGTACTCTGTTCCAGTGAGCACAGAGTAACTAACACAAGTCCAATTCCAAGTTTTATGAACATTTGGATATTAACTGGACACATTTAGAGGAGACTCATTATGTGCTATCCAAGCACAAACTTATTTAATCCTTACATCAATCCTCTTAAACAAATGCTGGTTGATTATCCTCATTTTGCATACATTGAAACTGAAGTACAAGGAGGTCTCAGATGACACAACCATTAAATTGCAGAGTTGGAATTAACCAGGTCAAGCTGGCTGGTAGATCTTTTAACAACTACACTGTCTTGCAACTCCCAAAGAATATTTTATTACCCTGTATCTGCTCCCAAAAGAAGAGGAGGTAATACAAAGTTCCAGAAACTAACATTCTTTACTGCTGTGTCAGGATTTATCTAACTCACAAGTAGGTACCAGAAACACTTGGCAGTATAGCTCAGTGGCAAAGCACCTTCCTAGCAAGCAGGAAGTCATGAATTCAATCCTTGGTACCAAAGGGAAAAACAAAACAAAAAACAGAAGGCAAAACCACAAACATTTAAAAAATTGGGTTTGGAACAAGAAAAAACCAAAAATATTTTAAGATTTTTGTTTGGGAACAACAACAAAGGAGTGTAGTGCTATAAAGGCACATATATCTCAAACACTTGGGGAAGATTCCACAAATCACATCCATTTTTTGAGGCCAATTTTTTTATCTATAAAGTAAAGGAGTTATCTAGGTTATTTCTATGGACACCTGTAACTAATATTTATGTGAGAATAATATTAAATTGAAATTTATTACAGTACTTGTAATTCAGGCCTGGACAACTTTTCCAATAGACATTATCTTGAGCATTTGTATCAACCTGAACTTTCCATTTACTTTCGTTTCTGCATATGAATCTTACATTTTTTCATGACAATTATCATTGATGGTACACAGTTGCTTAAGTCATTTTTTTTAATTATCTAGCTCACCCTGACAGCTGCATAATTCACGAGGATAGAAACTGGGATTATTTTTTAACATCGTAGACTCAACATCAAGCATAGAATATAGATCATTCTAGATATGTGTAAATGACTCATTTATTCAGCATTTCCATAGAAGTTATGTGACACATTACAAAATCGTAGATAATAAAAACTCCAGCTTTTTGCTATTAAATACTGTATAACTTGTAAATAATTGATATGTGGAGTTTCATAATATCCATAATAATAGCTAAGGTATTCTTCAAGTCCAAACTTCTCTGTTATTATAAACACTTTTTAAAATGTGCAAATTGCTTGGTAAATAGAAGTTTTTTTTACTTTATGGCGATATTTTGAGCATCTAATTTGTGATTATGCTCAATTTGTGATTGTATAGAATATATCACTTTTAAAAATTGACCTTCAAAGTCTTTATAATTCTTCCCTAAAGAAGGAAAAGTTATTTCCTCACATCTTTAATCTGGAGGGGCCTTGAGAATTGTTATGACCAGTGGAAATGCGATGGTAAGATTGTACCAGTTTCAAGTGTCAACTGCAAGGAACTTTGCAGGTTTTTCCTGCTCTTAAAAGCAGCGCCACCATGAGAATTCATGAAGCCTGGCCATCTGCATGATGATGGCCTGATCACCTCTGCTATTCCTCCTGATTTTCAATCAGCTGCCACATATGTGGAGGAAACCATCTGGGATCTTCTAACCTCAGAAAATTGCTGCATACAAACTCGTCAACTAGGCAGGTTCATATCAGGCAAGTTTGATCACTACGAAAGAACTATCCAGAAGAATGAACTAAAAAGGTGGTTGTTTTAAGCTCCTGCATTCTTACTTGATCTGCTGAGCAGCAAGAGCTAACAGAGAAACTGAAACAGCATGGTATCCTAAAAGTTTGCTATGCTATTTTGGCATTTCATCTTAGTACAAAAGAGTAAGTTAAATCTTGGTACTGTGTTTTGCAGACTTTCTCTCCTTCATCTTTACTAGAATTGATGGGAGGTTGGTAGGCTACAACCCTTATCTTTCCCACATTTTCATGTATTACATCATCCAACTTTGCTGAAATCACATATTTTCTAAAGTAAAGATAAAACTGCAGAATCTTTGAAAGAGTTTCTTATAATTGTTTGATTTTTAAATAGAAAAAACACTTTCACAGTTCTTTGTACATTAAAATTGTTTCTCAATTAGCATTTTTTCATACTTCCAGGGTTTTGCCTGTTTTCACTGTACTATACATGAAAAGTGACATTCAGGTATGTGAGTTGTTATCTTCATGGGTGTCATATTTTTCATATCCAGATTTTATCAGACTGTTTTATTTTATCCTGTGCATCTTAGAGCCCAGAGTAAGTTTCACTCTTCCATAGATAAGAGCACAGAGTGGATTTGATTTTGTTTATCTTTTGGACAGAGCCTTACTAAATGATTTTCCCCTGACTTGAAAGGAACACTTCAGGCTAGTTCTACACCTGTAGCAGATAAAAGAGGAATATTGACAGGCCTGAAGAAACAATAACTAAAATAAATAACTGTCAATTAGATGAAATGATGAAAAAATGAAGCTTTGCGGAAATAGACAATATTGATTCTGATGACTTTCTTCTCCAGCACCTGGTTCTGATAATGTGATCACCTGGTCCACGTCAGAGCCTGGAGATGCTAAGATACACTGGTGATGGCATCTGTGTTACATAATGCTTTAAACGCAGGGCTCAGCACTCTCACAGCTTTGCAGATTCCTTGACATATACTTGCGTTAGCAGCTGGCTACATGATAACCCCGAGCAATGACAGGAGCTCTATTGATACCAAATATAGAATACATGAGGGAGCACAGTAGGTCAAGAAGAGATTCCTAAAGTAAGAAATTGTCCAATAATTAGAGTATGTTTATTTGGTCAGAAATTGAAGCAAGGTTTTAAAAGGAAAGAATTCAATAGAAAAAAAAAAGAATAGGAGAAGTGGGGTGGAGAAGGAAGATACTAAAAACAATAGTGAATTTGTCTACAGAGAAGAGCACCAATAAGGCAGGAGAGATAGATGAACAGATGAAGCATGGAGGTAATGAAACACTTCCAGCAGCTCAGAGGGAAGCAGACAATCGCTGGTTGAATCAGATTTGGCCTGTGCCAAACCTGAAAGTTTTTCACTTCCTCCTAATAATATAAGAATGTTTATTCATTTTCTCTTAATTTGGGGATGTCAATTTCATCACAATCATAACAGTGTATAACACCTTTATATCAGAAGTCTATCACGCATAAATTAATAAATACAACTGAGTGTGGAAAATACAAAATGCTAAAGGAATTTTGTAATATGTGGTTTATGTGGATAAATTGAGCTTGAAAATAAAGAGCCAACACAGACAGTTTCTGCATAGAAGAAGGATAATGAACAAATCATGCACAAGACACCCCAACAGTGACCACACTGTTAGGGGAACCTGGCCACATCCTGAGCACTGCTCTGCGTGCTTGGTTAGGAGACTCTGTCAACTACGTGTGTTCATGTAGACAGGTATATTTTTGTATATGTTGCAGAATTTTGTGAAGCCTTCCCTCAAACTTTCCAACACAAACAGACACTAGAGAGATAGATGCTTTTTTTTTTTAAGCGTTAAAATTCCTTTATTGCTTTAGGCATATTTTGCTTTGTTATTCTCTCTCTTTCTCATTCGTTCATATGTAGTGGTCGCTCAGTCAAAACTGTACTAAAAATAGTGACAAACCTGGAAGTACAAAAGCTGTCTTGATATTATGGTGGTTAATCTTTTTAATGCTATATGTATTATCCACTTTTTGTTTGTAAACTCCTGGGAATGGAAATAAGCACATAACGAAACTTGGTGATAACTCATTTGGACATTATTATCTTTGACATTGCTTTGAGATTGGTTGTAATTATTTCTGTTTTAAAGGATACCAGCCATGCATAGTCTTAATGAAGAACACAACATAGATAAATTGAGGCACATGACACATTCTATTTTTTACAATGTATCTAGGCTCTGGATTGTTGGGGAGTAAGTCTAGATTCTCTCCGAATTCTTTAGCATGTAGTTATTAATTGGTGACTTAATCAGATTTTAGGCTGTATGCCAGTATGTTTTAAAGATTTGTCCTTGGGTCAAGACATCTATTACATTATGAATTAATTAATTGTTGAATAAAAATTCAGTTCACATACAATTATTTCTGGATCATATGCAGTTTTAATTTGCATATGAATTACATGCATGCAGCTGAAATATACATACGTACTGTATCATTTTTATAAAAACAGAAAAGCAATCATGGGTTTATATGGTATAGAATTGGGTATACCACTTTTAGTTACCTTCATTTGTGTGTGTTTTCTTTGGTTGTATATATATTTCAAATTACTTACCCTTTCCAACGTGCTCTGCTTTTCCACATAATATTAATCCACATAAGATTAATGTGTCTGGTTACCAGCTATTATATACATTTCTCTGTAAAACATAGAATTTCATTTTTTTAAAAAAAATTAAATATTCCCCATATATATTTATCCTTGTTACAAGTTCCCTTGTCACTCTAGGTATCAAAGATATCTACAAATCTTCTGTTGTTTGCAACTGTTTTTGTTTTATGCCAGTAAAAGTGGCTTCTAATTCCTTCCCTCCTTCTCAACCCATTTTTTAAAAAAATCTCCTCTCCTACTTCTCAAGTTCCTTGAACTTTCCAGTTCAGTGGATATTACTAAAATTCCAAGATGTTTTCAGATAAGCACAATCAGTTCTGTCAATTAATTTATTTTATTACTTCTTGCAAGATAGTATTTAAAAAAGACTTGAAATGACTTTAGAATAAAAATTTCAAAGTAAATAACAACATTTAAAAACCCTTCATTTGGACACTCTTTAAACTCAAGGCTGTTATTCTTCAACAATTCATATTCCATGAAAAAATCTTTGAGTATTTTCTTATGCTATTTCCATTGCCTGGAGCACCTTTACTTCTTGTTATTACTTGGTGAGAGTAATAAAACTTTTCTTTCCCGATAAAACTTTTCTTACTCAAACATACACCTGGCCTGTCATCCAAAACTTGTCAATTAAAAAATATTTTATTAAAATTATTTATCTTATTTAAGAACTGTTTTGCACAATCTTTAACTTTTTTGAAGTTTTGAAAAATGTAATAAAGTACATGTTTTATGTAATTATTTAAATTTTAAAATGGAAAAAGAAGCCAAGCCAGTGGTACATGCCTATAATCTCTTCACTTGGAAGGCTTAGACAAGAGGATCACCACAAGTTTGAGCCCTATCTAGGCCACACAGTGAGTTCAAGGCCAGCTTGAACTGTACAGAGAAATACTGCTTCAAAAAAGACAAAAAAAAACCACAATAAAAATGATAATACAGAATTTCAGAAAAAATAATAGATTAACAATGATTAATATATTTCATATTGTTATCTTCAAAGTAATTGTTCATATTACAAGACATAGGCATGAAAAAAATGATCAAACAATGAAAGCACAAACCATTCTTTTTAATGAACTAATAGAGATCAATAGTATATCTATCTTGTATATATAGTCTTTTTAATAATCTATAATCTATTATATATATATATATATATATATATATAATCTTTTTCCTGCTTTCTTGTCTCCTCCCATCCCAGTCATCCTTTCTTTTTGAGCAGCTTTTTCCCCTTTCACTTTCATGATATCTATTGTACAGTTTGGATCTTATGTACTTTTTTAGTTTTTTTTACCCTAGGGGGACAATGTAACGTTTAAATATACAATTCTAGTTTATTTCATGCATGAGTATGGTCTTAAGTTGCATCTATTTACCTATAAAAGCCTCAGTTTTCTTCTTTTTAGTTGAGTAATATTCCATTGTATAAAAATGCCACATCTTTTTTATCCACTTCTCAGTTGATGGGCATTTGGGTTATTTCCAAGATTTAGTTTTGACAAAATGTGCTTTTATAAAATTGTGCACATATATCACTGTGGTGTGACATTTTTAATTTTTCTGGCAAAATACCCTGAAGAGGAATAGCGGGATCAAATGGAACTTCCAATCCTAGTCTTTTGAGGAATCTCCATACTTATTTCCATAATGGTTATACCAGTCTATACTCCCACCAACAGTGGAGAAGAGTTCCTTTTTCCCCATAGCCCCACCACCATTTATTATTGATTGATTTACTGATGGTAGCCATTCTTTCTGGTGTGAGATGAAATCTCAATGTTGTTTTAATTTGCATTTCTTAAATGACCAATGATGTTGAATAGTTTTTCATATATTTATTTTTCATTTATATTTCTCTATTTGAGAAGTATGCATTCATTTCAGATGCCCATTTTTGGATTGGGTCTTTGAATGTGGGTGGTCCTGATGTCTTTTCAATTCTTTAAATTTTCTACATGGAAGTCCTTTGTCTGAAGGAGAGTTGGCTAAAATTTTTCCCATTATGTGTGTTGTCTTTTAACATTGTTTCTGATTTCTTTTGAAGTGCAAAAGCTTTGCTAAGATGAGATCCCAGTTATGGATCCTTTGAAGTGTTTACTATGCAATTTGGGTTTTTTTCATGAACTCTCTGCTTGCTCCTGTGTCTTCAAGATTCCTTCCTACCTTTTCTTGCATTAGATTTTGTGTTTCTGTTTTAATATTTAGAAATATAGAGTATCTTATAACTATTACAGTATATATATATATACTATATATAATCTTATAGGTACTTATAATGAAATTACCTATATAGAGTATCTTATAGGTACTTGCACATTTACAAGGAAAGCAAATAGAGGAACAAAGTAACCATTTCATCTCTCCAAAGATGTGGAAAAGCCTCACAAGATCTAAAAGTCTTACTGCAAGGCAGAAGACTCCATACCATTAAGATTTTTGGGAATTGGTTTCAAATCATTCTCATAAAAATATTGCTAAAACACTAGACAATATGAGACTGCAAAAGATTGGATGTATGCCCTAGTACTTCACTTGTGGTCATGGAAAACTAACATGTATTTTTAATTTTAAACATTTACAATTACATTTACATACATTAGTGCTTAATGTTATGTGCTTTGCACAGAGAACATTAATAAGTATAGTATCTAATTACCATTTGCAACTGAAAATTCAACACATTTTCCTATGTCTTGAATTAAAATACTTTTCCTTAAGTATCAAAAGCATCCAAAAGTAGGGAGTCTAACCACTGTTTAAGGACTATGCTGTGTCTGCCAAGTTGGTCAGACCCGTCTGTTAGCCACACACAGGCAGTACTGCCTACTCTTGTGTCCACAATCTTGTTTTCAAATGCACTACAGATTAGTTGTGCATATCTGCCAAAAATTGATCCTGTCTGTGTGGATTAATATTTATTTAAGTTTTTCTGAAGAGCTGAGAATGAGATAGAGATCAAGTAATTTGTTAGGAATGAAAACAGTCATGGAATATAGAAAAGAAGTACAACAAAAAAGATATTTAAAAGGCACTAAATATACATTTGATCTAAATCACAGTTTTTCTTCATTAAGGTAGTATCATTAATCTGTTTTTCTGAAGCAAAACCAAAGTAAAGGCATTTAAATATGCACCTTGGGTGTGTATGCGTGCAAAAGTGTGTTTACCTGTTTTCTAACATCTCAATGATAAAGATGCTTACTGCTCTCAGAAGTATATTCTGGGCTATATTTATAAATGGGCATAAAATAAACAAACAAGATGCAGAGAAAATCTGTGGTCTTATGAAAATAATTTATAAAGAGGAACTCAGAAATACATAAATAAAGAAAATTATATTTTATAATTAGCTTTTACTAATGTTCCCCTAGTTGATGCCAATTATAAAAGTTCTTTCTGTTACAAGTATACAAGTTGGGGATAATTTTATTGCTTTTCTACCAAAAAATTTAGAAGATGGTAGTATTATAATTTAGCAGAGTTTCAGCAAGGACTCAAACTCCATATCTGAAGTTTACTATCATTTTCCTCCACCACCCTCCTCTTCCATCATAAATACATACTTCTATTTTCATTTTGCACTGGAGGAGACTGGAGAAAGAAGAAATGACTAACTTGTGGAAAATCACTTTGGGAAATGGGGAAAAGTTCAAATAGTAAATGAGACAGTCTGACTGTACTAATACCCTCCCATTGAGAACTGCCCATACTGTTTCAATTGTGTCTTAACTCATCACTTGTTCATATTTTAAGATCTGCTCCCACTTTGCATGAGCAACATTGATAGTTTAGTATTCTGCATAATCATGCTTTGGATAGAGCTCTAGAAGGTAGAACAGCTTAATTCGCAACTTCCCTTTAATAACTGTTTCACCTGCTGCGTGTGCCCACCACAAAAGCAATGACGTCTTCCCAGGGACCTGTCTCACTCTCATATTCACATCTAGGCTGGTAGAAAATCCTAGGGAGGCCTCAAATATGTGTTGGAATATGTCCACCGTTCTTATCATTCTGATATGAATCAAAGTCGTTTCTCACCCTGGTTACGATAATAGACCCTGACTAGAGACCCTTATCTGTCAGCTTTCACATATCCTACAGTTTATCTTCAATGAAGCAGTGAAGGGGAAGTCTGCAAGATAAATTGGCCGTGTCATACCTCTGCACAGGGCTCCCCATTTCACTCAGTAATCAGTTCTGTGGTGGGTGGCACCTTTCCTAGTCTAGCTCCCTTTTATCTTGATGACATCCAGTCTCACTCCTCTCCCACCTTTTCTCCTTCACACCTGCCTCCTTGCTGTTTATCTCCACAGCTGAGCTGTTTCCTATGGGTCTGTGCATTGCTGATCCTTTTACCCGCAGGGTTCCACTTTGCTACATCATCCTATTTAATATTTGTTCACTGTCCTTTTCTCAGGAGGCCTGATTCACCTTATGTAGTATGTAAATGATACTGCACCCCTCCCCCAAGTCTGCACCCCTTGTCCTCGTACCCCTAGTTTACTCCCAAAAGTCTTACTCATCTGATTCTAGTGTAACATTTGCTTCACTGGTGCCTTATGTCTGTTAAATATTTTTTCCTAAATAGAAAGTTTCACTCACATTAGGGATTGTTTGTTTTGTTCACTTATGTACTCAATATGCCTTTGGTTGTGCTTGGAGCACAGAATTGTAATAAGAAGTCTGACCCTGGATTTTAGTTTTTGGCTACTGAAAGGCCTAAGCCTCACTCTTTTTTCTGTATGCCTTGCATTCAAGCAAGCTGATAAAGCCTAGACATTCCTTCAGACACCAGTAGAATATTCAAACCATCAGCCCCTCACATGCACTAGATCTTTCACCCCTATGCTGACCCCAACTCACAATTAAAAATTCCAGCCACTCTCCTCACCCCAGATTCTCAAGCCATTTGATTAACGAGTTTTCACTGCCCTCATCATAGATCTTCATTACAAAATTTAAAAAAATTTATAATCTTGGTGTATGTGTGTGTATTATTAACATCTCTTGCTAAATATTTCTTAAAAGTTTATAAAAGCCATGTGAAGACTATGTGCCGGGTCTTTGATAAACACAGAGTAGAGAGAGGTTGATATTAGGGTCTAGTTTCACTCATCTGCATGTGAGAATTCAATTGTCCCAATAGAATTGACTGAAGAGACTGTCCTTTCTCCTTTGTATGTTCTTGATACCTTCATAGAAAATCAGTGTACTGTAAATGTGTACATTTATTTCTAGGCTCTCTGTTCTGATCTTTTGGTCTGTTGTTTCTTAGGTCAGTATCATGCAGTTTTGATTACCATAGCTTTGAAAGTTACTTTAAAATTGGGTAGTGTAATGCTTCTAGTTTTGTTCTTTTTGGTCAAGGTTGATTTGGCTATTCTGGATCATTATTGTTTTCATTAAAATTATAGCATCTTTTGTTCTCTCTTATGAAAAATGTCATTGATATTTGATAGATATTACAATGGATTTGTAAATTAATTTGGACATCAATCCAAAGGAGCACTTTAAAAGTATTCCTCTAATCTTCCAACATGGAATGACTTTTAATTAATTAATTTATGTCTTTTTAAATTTCTTTCAGCAATGTTTCATATACAAAGCTTTCACTTCCTCAGTTACATCTATTCCTACTATATTCAATTTTGGTAGTTTTTGTAAATTCTATTGTTTTCTTGGTCCATTTAGTAATTCCTTGTTAAAGTGTTCCTGATGCTATATTGTTGATTTTATATTTTGCAGCTTTATTGTTTTAACAACTTTTTCATTACACCTTTAGGGCTTTTTACATACAATGACTTTATCATGTAAAGATAATTTCTGAGAAAAAAATATTGAAGACTGTTTGGTTCTATAAAGTTAAGTATCAAGATAAATGCAAAAATTTCAGAAGGTTACAAACTTTTCAGAGGTACTATCTTGAAGATGAATTTTGTTTTAGTTTCTTAGTATAGTATAGCACTTAAAGAATATGGCTAATAACTAAATGTTGTTTTACTTCTTAAATTTTCTCAAGCTACTGGTAAACAAGTTGACTTACTGACTTTGTCATGTCAAAAACTTCACCAAAAGAATTTTACTCAGCAATCCCTCAGACAAAGGACTGATATCAAGAACATATAAAGAATTGAAAAACATCAACCCCCCAAATTCAAAGACCCTGTCCAAAAATGGGCAGCTGAGATGAACACACAGTTCTCAAATGAAGATATACAAATGGCAAACAAATACATGAAGAAATGTTCATCATCCCTGGTCATTTGAGAAATGTAAATCAAAACAACACTGAGATATCATCTCACTCCAGAAAGAATAGCTGCCATCAAGAAAGCAACTGATAACAAATGTTGGCGAGGCTGTGAGGAAAAAGGAACACTGCTCCACTGTTGGTGGGAGTGTAGACTGGTGCACCCACTGTGGAAATCAGTATGGAGAATTCTCATAAGACTAGGATTGGAAGCTCCACTCAACCTAGCTATTCCCCTCCTGGGTATTTACCCAGAGAAACTGAAAAGTTCATATCACAGATATATGTGCACCCATGTTCGTAGCAGCCCAATTTATAATAGCTAAATCTTGGAAACAACCAAGATGACCATGAACTGCAGAGTGGATGAAAAAGATGTGGTATTTGTATACAATGGAAAATTTCTCAGCTATAAAAAAGGATGGTCTTGAGGCCTTCTTAGGGAAATGGGGACAACTTGAGACTATCCTCATTAGTGAAATAAATAAGAATCACATTTATAAATATCACATTGTTTCTCTAGTGTAAAAAGTAATAAGAACTGTAGGAATAATAAAACCCAAAATGTGTAATTGTTACTGTAAAAAAGAGAGGAAAAGAAAGTGCTCTAAAGGATATAACTGCATGTGTGTTTAAGTGTGTAAGACAGATGTCCATATTACTGTTTTTTGTTAGAATGTTGAGCAGAACCATTAACAGTCTCATTGTTTGAATGTGTACTTTGTATGTTTTAACTTTGTAACTTGAACAACTATTTTTAATGATGACAGTATGTAACTTATCAAGTGGTGATTTCTTAGTATTTTTGTTTTTGTTTTTGTTTTGTTGGTGGTTGTTCTTTTTTTTCTTTTTTTCTTTCCCCTTCAGAATTCTGTATTGTTGCTACCCTCTTTCTGTTTTGTTTGGTTTTTTTTTTCTTCTTCTCTTTAGATAAAAATTTTTTAAAAAAAGCAAAAGGAGGAAAAAAAAGTGCTCCAAAGGATACAACTGCATGTACGTTTAAGTGTGTAGGATTGATAATCGTATTACTAAGTTTTTGTTAGATTGTTGAACAGAATTGTTTGCAGCCTCACTGTTTGAATGTCCACTTTGTATGCCTTAATTTTGTAACATGAACAACTATTTCTAAGAAGACAATATGTAATTTATCAACTAGTGACTTCTTACTGTTTTTTTAAATTCTGTATTATTTCTACCCTTTTTTCTGTTTTGCTTTTTTTCTCTTTAAATAAAATTTAAAAAAAAAACTTCACCAAATGGCCAGTTTCATACTAAGTAAATTATTTTTTTTCATTTTCCAAAGGTTGAGATAGAATTTGGAAAGCAGTATAACTTTACAGAAGAAGTAGAAATCAGAGGAAATGTTTGATATTCTGACTAACAAAAAATGATGAGAAATTATGCATAAAATGTATACTTATGGATTAAAAATGTTCAGTTTATTATACTAGGTGACTATGACATTTACACACATGAGTCTGATTTATTTCACTTACGATATAAATCACTTATGATCATGGTCTCATTACATTCATTTACCTATAAAAGTCTTAAGTTTCTCCTTCCTTATAGTTGAATAATACTCCATTATGTAGAAATGCCACATCTTTTTTATACATTCCTTAGTTGATGGGCATTTGAGTTGTTTCCAAGATCTAGCTCTTACAAATTGTGATGATGTAAACATGGCTGCACATATATCGCTGTGGCATGACATTTTCAAAGATCCAAAATGTATACTAGATATTGTGAAATTGAAAGGGAAAGAAACTGCTCAAATGAAAGAACAACTGGGAGAGGGGAAAAGAGAAAAGAAAGAAGGGCAAAGATTATAGATAAATATAGATAGATAGATAGATAAATAGATAGATGATAGATAATAGATAATTATACTACTGACCTCTGCTGCTTCATCAAAAAGAACAGTTTGTGCCTTCATTGTTCAATTGTTTGATCTTGGTTTCATGCCATATCTTGTAATCTGAACAACTACTTTGAAATAATAATACACAATATATTAACCAGTGTTAGTCTCCTATTATTTTGTTTTGAAATTCTGTATCTTTGTTTTTATTCTTGTTTTGTTTTTTTAAATTAAAAAATGTATACTTATGAATAATGACTTGCAACTCCCAACTGGAATAGTAGAACTTCCCAGAGAATATCTTTCAATAATGGGCTAATAACCACCTCCTTATCAATCTTTAAGACTCCTGGTGCTGCACAGGAACCCCCTCTAACCCTCAAATGATACCCCAGTTGAAGTACCTGTGGTAGCCCATTAATCAGCTCTTGGCAAATCCCCACCTCAGTCTCAGGTATGGAAATACCTCCAAGTGTCTTAAACTAATGGACAAACTCATTATCTACTGATCCAGATGGGTTGCAAATTATGGGTACAATTATAACAGAGGGGCTTATGGGAGTGGACATACACAGTGAACCCAGAGTTTGTGATTCAGCATGACTTATCAAATGCACCCAGGACATCTCTCTTAGAGGGACTTGGATTCCTGACCAAGAATAAAAAAGAAATCTTTCACTTATCCTCTGGGCTACTGTGAGAAATACTGTTTATAACAGCCACTCAACTTTTCTTCAACAGTGAAGTGGATAAATAAGCCTAAAATATTCACACATTTGACAATTTGAATGGACAATTCAGTGCTATACATAGATAAGTAGTTGAGTCCCACCAGCATGTTAAAATAAACAAGACTTTAAAATTGAATACATATAGCACTGTGCAAATCTTCTGGATAAAATAAAAAAAAATAGCAAAGTCCATGTCTGGCAATTGAAATAAATGTTACTTACATTTCTTAGTAGAATTAGTAAAGACTAGGATACTGGTAATTTTATTTTTGATCAGGGTATTGGTTATATGGTTGCATTCTTCAAAATATACAGGAAGAATTTATGAATTTTACTACAGCACCAAAAAGGGATTAATGAAAACTATATATTTACTTCTAGTAAGTAAACTGTAAAATAGAAGAATTTTTCAAATACGTCACCCGTACTCATATCTTTTATTATACCTTTAAGGTTTTGTAGATGTGATATGCTTATCTTGCTATTTTCATATGAGATGAGCATCTTTTCTTGCATAAATTTGTACTAGACCATTACAAATACGTGGATCTGAATGCCATCCACCAACAAGTTACTTCTCTCCTACTCTTCCTTACTTACTCTCTTGCTTTATAACTCCCTCTCTTTTCCTCATATGCACAAGAAAACCTACACATATAACACTCTAATATTCTTAGGTATTAATAACTGAAAAAAGGAAAAAGATTTTTCCTAACATCATTTATCAATATTGAGTCACTGTTTATGTGTGAAAATAGTGACACCTTACTTGATATACATTTCAGAAGAATTGAAATTTCTAGCTAATTTCAGAACAACATTTTAGACTGATGATACAAAACTACTTTAATACCAAACAAAGATATATATTTTTGTTAATTCCCAAGGGAAGCCAGGTGGGGGAAAATGAGTCCTATGATAAAAACGTGGTAACTAAAGTATAGCACAAAAAGAATACACAGAAGGTTCAGCACTGACAGAAAATTTGGTCTCCCATTTTATTATCATGCCATTCAATTTTTATTCAGGGTGAAGATTCAGATCAGTTGCTCATTAATCCAGGCTGGCTTTTACTTCTAAGCTACTATTATTAACGCCTTTATTCAGATGTTATTCAAATGAATCTCCCTATTTTAAAAAAAAATGAATGGATGCAGGCAAAACATATTGTTAGTAAATCTTCCCCAGTTTGGCAACATGTTAATGATAGATCTGGCAGTCTGTGTCAAAAGCTCTATCGGCATCTGTTGTAACAGAATCAAGATAAAATGAGTGAGATGAAAGCAAGTGGAGGCATGGAGAGGAACACAGGAAAGACTTGATATGCTCCACATATTTGTTGTCCTCAGAGAGTCTCATATTTTAACAAATTAATCATGAATTTGGTACCACGTTCTGTAATTTTTCCGAAGAAACACAGATGAAGAAACAAGAAAAAGAGGAAAATGAGGTAAAAAAAACTGCTGTGATTACAAAGTACAGAAAGTGTTTTTGGTACTTACTTTTGTGAATATCTTTGGTCTTACTTTTGTGAATATCTTGCTTCCTTTTCTCTCTTCCCTCACAAAGTATGATCAAGAAGTTTTGGAGAGTTCTTGGCTTCTGTGCTAAATTGGCATCTTTGCTCCCTTCTCTCATTGCTCACATATCTTGATTACTATTCTGAAAAAAATAATTTGTTATACAACCTACTACATTTCTAAGGTAATCTGACTTCACTAAGATATCTCTTCATTAACAACTACTGTGAAGAAATTAATAGTAATATAAAATAATGGCAATGAACACAGACCCTGGAATTGCACTATGTCAATTAAATTCTCATCAGCTGTAAGAACTTATGCAATTTCTCCAGCATCCTTGTCTACACAATGAGTTATGAAAATAATACCTACTTAGAGAGTTTTATAAAATATTTCTTAGGGTGACACCTAGCACATAGTAAGCACTATTTGATTATTAAGTTTTATTTTTTAATTAATAGCATTTCAAGTCAATTTACTTTTAACCCACTTTGCCCTGAGACTCCTCACTGGCAGCACTTGCAACCCCAATTTTTAACTTCAAATAGCTCCATATTACAGACTTAACCTTACCCCCAAATTTGCTATGAAACATCTCACTTTTATTATTTTTGCATCACTTTAATATTTGCATAGTCTCTGGAAACAAAAGATAGCATTCTATTTATAGCATTCTGTTTTTAGAAAACCAGTCAGATTTATTCAGCTTCAAAGTGTGTGTTTATTTAAGATAAAATGAATGCTGGCAGCCAGCTGCATTTTTTTCTAAACAAGAAAAGATTTAAATAGGAATTCTTGAAGTTGCCAACAATTTAAATCAAAAGAAAGGTTTTCTAATTGGAAAAACACCAGATAGCTTATGAGACAGAATAAAATTGTAGGGAAGTATTTTAGGAACCCTCAAAACATGGCCTCCCTTCTAAAACATAATCACTGCTGTGTTACAGATAATTGAGAGGCAACAAAAATTAAACACTGTGATTATAATGAGTTAATAAAGAATGGTGTTGATTGTGATGTTAAGGATTCGTGCAGCATGAGGGATCTGGAAACAGAATTTCTAGAGAGAGCACAAAAGCTACAACCACTAAGATAGAGGCTGCCAAGTAGGTCTTTCTTCAGCTTCTGAGCCAATATCCTACTGCCTCTAAGATGCTACTGTGCTCTATCCAAGGGGCACATCATGAGCAGTATAACCAAAATTATCCTCCATGCTATCTTCTTCTCCTCAGCTCAGTGCCTAGCATTTCCAGCCACTCTGTTGCCCAAGCCAAAATACTAGTAGATCCTCTTTCTCATCTATGTTGCCTGCTAATCCAGGCTTACGATCTTTATGCAAAGCACTGTTTTCTGTCATTGAAATGACTATTGTCACATAACTGATGTTCTGCTCCAACATGCTTATGATCCATTCTCCCAGTGTCATCATAGTTATGTCTACAAAGCGCGGATAATCATGCTAGCTCCATTCTTGACACTGTTCGATGGAGTCTTCCGAGCTTCCGTGTGGTTTTGCAGAGGTGCTCACTTCCGGCTCCGCTGCCTCACACTCTTGGATTAGGTTGTACGAGTTACTCACCACTTCCAAGAGCACCCTGCAGTTTCTCATCTCCCCATTTCATTTGTACTATTTTGCGCATGTAGTATGCTTCTTCTCTCCAAGATACTTCTGCGTATATTCGAGGTTTGGGAAGACTACATTGAAAACTATTTTCTACTTGATCTGTAACAAAGATTTATATAAATTATTCATATTATATTTTCTGGTGTGCTCTAACACAACAGGTACCTACTACAGTATAGGAATCCATATTTGCTTCCTGACAAAACATTGACATGGAGTTTGCACTGAAGCTCTAAGTTCAAGACTCTATTATTTCTTGGATAAATATCACTAGAAAAAGTTAAGTCCACATTCCTCTGTAATTCATACAAAGTGATTCCCTTTCTCCACACAATGCTTCTCAGCAAATTCAGCATTTGTTGAGCTAAATTTCATATGAATTCTTTCTGCTTTCAACATGTGACAGAACTCAGGAAATTAAGATAGTATTTTAAAATAGAACCCTTTCCAGTCTCCTGTATATATCTTTTGGAGTTACAATTCTCACAAATAAAACAATATACAAAGTACTAGTTAGCTTCTCTGGACAGTGTTCTGTAGCTGTTATGGCTGTATCTTAATATTTTGACTATTTTTACATCTCAATATTCAATTTTCTACTCTAGTAAAACCTATGTAGCTACTTATCAATTTATATCAAGCATTAAAATCCAAGATAGTATTTTAAAAAGCATGCAGTTACATTAATGTCTGACATTTATTGACCATTTGGAATCCACCAGTAGTTTAACATACAGCTCAATGAAGAAAACTAGATTGAGGCACAGATATGTTCAGAAATTTTCCAGGTTCATCTAAGAGGTGAGAGAGAGCAGACTGAAGATCACATACTTGTCTTCTACAGTTCACTCATTCTGCCTCCAGTTCTTAGCTGGCTTCCTGATGTATGTGACATTTTTACCAGGTGAAAATAAATTTCTCAATGGCAAAGGCCATATATTTGTGTCTGTTCTTCCTGCATTGCTTAGGCCAACACTTTCTGATTACCTATATTTTTATGTCGTAAATGAATTGATTATAAATCTATTTCTGAGACAGGATCTAGCTATTTAGTTCAGGTTGGCCTTAAACTCACTAGGTAGTCATATTCACCTCAAACTCAGGGCGATTCTCCTGCCTCAGTCTCTTGAGTTCTGGAATTATAGGCATGCTCCACCTTGCCCAGAGATTATAAATGTTTTAAAAGTGTTGCCATATATTCTGTATCTTCCAAGGTGCAAGAAATAGTCAACTTTTTTAAAATAAAAAGATGAACTTTTTAAGGAGTATAGAAACAACCTGTTTAAAGAAAAACACTTTAAACAATGTGTTCATCACTGATGACAACTTCAGAAACAATACCATGCTCAGAAAATGTGAGAGCAGAGAGAACACCATAATGGTAACTAAGGTACATACCAAGAACAAGGTACATAGGTACATAGCCTTGATTACCCTGTGTAATACTACAATAATCTTCAGATGCAATTGCCACTATTGTTCCAACTTTAATACATGGGAAAATGATTCTTACTATTGCTAGGGTTTTCGCTAGTTTATAATGCTAAGAAGTAGCAGAGCAGGTACTGAATTTAAACACGTCTATCATGGTAGCCTGTGTTTTTCGTCATTTTCCACAATAAAACAGTGAGAAAGGCCTTCCTCCCTGTTTTGTATTTTGTATAAAATAGTTTATAGTTTCTAAGTCTGTCATTTGTAAATCTATAATTTGATATAATTCTAGGGAACGGACTCAGAAGACAGACACGTCCCTTCCTTGCACTTCATTTGCATGTTTTCTGTCGGCCACAAGAGGGCGACCGTCCTGTTTTAGGGGTCTCTAACTGGCAATGCTTACTCCACGCAAAATAAAGTCAAGCCCCCACGTTCAATTCTGAAAGGAACATATAAGACCTATTTGATTAACTACAAATTCAACAAATATTTTTGTGTGACATTTGAAGACAAGAGAAGCTTCAGTTTAGGAGCTTATGATCAGAAGCACTATAAATGTACACCAAATCTAAATACTGTAGACAAAAAGATTCACAGATTTGGAAGGAGAAATGCTTGAGAACTAAAGAATTAATATTGCATGCTTATGGAGTGCTTTTGCAATTTCAACCTTTTCATTTGCATTTACTTGATTTTTACACCTGCATCACTGTGTAATTATCTCCATTTTAGAGATGACAGACCTGAGGTTAAGTGACCTGCCCCAGTCATTCACTGCTCTCTTATTTATTAACACTGCATATAGGTTTTGTATTTGCAAATTTACATTGTTCTTCTTACTTGTTCTCCTTACTCTCATGGGAAGTTAAATTGAGGCTAATAAAATAATTGACTATTTCCATTGATTTCGCATGTTGAATAATTGTTCTTTTCTCCATTTCTTTATATTGCTTTAAACATAGTTTGGTGTATTTTGGTTTTTTCAGAGTTAAGGCATAAAATGGCTGAATATATCAAACGTGTGTATGTGGTTTTAATTTCTCTTGAAAAATAACTCTGATCTATGCCTTAGATCTTGTTTGCCAAGTTTCTACAAGGAGAGAATTTTTATAGTCAAATTATAAAACCCTGAAAATAGGACTTTATAATGGAAATGCTGATACAACCGTAACTATGGTATTGCAATCGCATCACTATAAGAAAATTGGTTTAGATAATATACCCTTCTGGAATGAATGCCATTCTAAATGATTGTGCATATCCATAAATCTAAGCTAACTCAGTAATTCAAAATTACTAAGATTTAAGTTTAGTACCAATAAGCAATAAACTTATGGCTACTGCTATAATAACTGTTGGTTGCTACACCCTTATTTCACAGCAGGTGGTCTGCTCCATGCTGGTAAGAGAGCTGAATGAAAGCAGACAACGCTTTGAAACTCATTCTTGAAGTTGATGGAAGGCTCCAGAGTCATTTCAACTTTTTGAAATAGCGTTGTCGTATTTCATGGACTTTTTTCCTTTTAAATTAAATGCACTGAGACACTTGACCTTTCTGACAAAGGAAGGGCAAACATGGCTTTATTCTCATTTCATGTCACAATCATGAGTCCCTAGATATTTAAAGTTGTCCAAGAAGATCGTTCTTTCAATAGTAAATCATCATTAACACACTGTCCCTATTAAAAAAGGAAACTTACTAGTCATTGAGGGGTTTTGAGTCAAAAAAATTAAAGAGAGCTGCAGTTAGTTTATTTATAGTTGACTTTCAATGAGGTATCAAGAAATCTTGCTCTTTTATTTCTAACAGCTTTATAAGTTTTTATCACAAAACGCTAAAATATATGGGTCAGAATCTCACAAATTAAACTTTCCCATTTTCACTGAGGAGGTAGACATCCAGAAAAACCTTTAAAAAATAGGTTCTTAAATACAGCAAGAAATAGTTCCCTACAGCAATTGATGAGATCAGCCCTCTTTATTTTAGAATTTGGTGATGTTTTTCTTGTATATTGGCAAGAGTTGTTCTGAATTACTTTAAAATTCATTAACAAAGCTTTTTATTAACATCAGCAGTTTAAATAAATTAGTTGGTCTATGCTTGTATGATTTGACTCTCCAAGCCCTCCCTCTTTTTTCTACACTTCTTTTCCAGAACTGAATAGCCACCTATATATATATATATATATATATATATATATATATATATATATTTTTTTTTTTTTTTACTTTCTTTCTTACATTGAAGAAAATATAGTGCCCTAAGCGAAGCTCACACTGAAGGTCACGGAGAGGACTTGGATATGTGACTCAGTGGTAAGGGGTTTTCTTTTTTTATTTTGAAGGTAATGAAATACAACAGAACATAGCCAGTTGAGACAGAATAGTGAAATTGGCACAGAATATCACAACAGACTACCAGGATAACAATAACAGGTGCCATAGTATATCTCATTACCTTCACAATAGCTGTTCTTTCAGGCAGGTATAGCAAAATCAAACCAAATATAGAATATTATAGAACTTATCAATACAGAATATTGACTAGAGCAATGCAATTAATCAGAATAAGGCAAAACAGTGATAACAATATTTGCCTTCAAAGAGTTGGTAGAAGGAAATTCCCACTATTTGCTATATTGCTTATGGTCAACCTCCCAAGAGATGTTCAGACCTCTGGCTCCCATTTGCTAACGGGTGGAGGGTGTGGAGGGTGGGGATGTTAGATTGTCAGCCTACCAGGGAGGTGAGCTGGTTGCTTGGTTTCAGCACCCTGAGTTCCAACATGGTGGGGATCTCAGGAAACGCTGGGTGGTTCTCGTCTTGGAGCAGCCCTGCTTGCCGGAGCAGTGGCTGCTTACCAGAGAGACGGGCTAAGGGTTTTCTTACTACTCACAAGGCCCTGTATTTCACCCTTAGGACTGAAAAGGAAAATAAAGAAAGAAAGAAAAGTGATTGGTGAAGCTAAAATCTGATAGTTATCATTGAGGATAGAAAAAAACATAGGTTAAAGTGGTATGTGAACAATATTGAATATTAATTAAATATAAGAATTTTAAGCATCCTGAATTTTCATAAGCTATAAGCATAATGTCAAATTGTTCTATAGAAACCTCTGTTGAGAATGATGTTTCCTTAGCTAGAGTTTTTAATTTTAACAACAAAGGATTGCACATTTTAATCAATTTGAATATTAAATTATATGATTCCTATATCTTTAAACAGGAAAGCATATTTTACTTTTTTAACTAGTTATTTCAATGTAGTAATCATATTAGGTTTTAATGTGAACAGAATCTCATAGACTTTGGGCTTTATCTGGTTACAGACCATTTTCCAAGAAATTTTCAAATTTCTGAACTTTGGCTTACTGATCCACTTTTCAGGATGATATGACACCGCAAGTGTACTCTCACTGACCTAACACGTATAGAAAGAACACATTTTTTAAAAATTCTACATAGCAAATTATCAGTACCTTCCTTCTAGGAAGTGAACAACTCCATTCCCTAGGAATCCATTTTTAGCTAGTTTGACGCATCACCAGATAATAACTTAGAATGTGTTTTTAAGCAAATACTTATTCTTTAACATTTCAGATTGCACTTATTTTTCTCTCTCAATTCCAATATCATCTCTGAACATATGCAGAAAGGGGATCCTGTGAACACAAATTAGACAAGGGTGGCCCTGGTGCTCACAGTGTAATTCTCTTTCATTTGATTACCATACTGACGTACGCGCCTGTCTGTCCTCATTCGTCTTTGCATCTTGCTTTAACCACCGAAAGTTGTGGTTTATTCTTTGGGACCCCAATGGCCCCCCCTAACCTCAGGTCTCACGAGCACAGCAGGACCTTGGAAGCACAACTGCAGCGCCCGTTTAAACTATTTTATGTCTTGCATTTAGGATCGGTTTGCTCTCACGAATGATATTCTTCTGACAGTACTACCTTCAGGCTCAGCTGACTTGTGTCTTTCTCCACACTTCTATATGACGTAGACAATTCTGGATCTCATCACAGTTATTATTGGCAAGGTACCTGAGAAACCTGAGCAAACCTGTTGAGTGCTCCCTTTGCTTAACTGGTCCACATAACTATTGTAATTTTTGTTTATGGTTGTTTCTAGGTTGGTACAAACATGACGCTGGTAAGATTTCTTCTTTAAATGTTGAAGGGGGATAAAGCTTTCTGGACACTGACCGTCTCATTGATGCATCTTACACACATGATTTGCTTTGTACACTTTGAAAACTCTGAAGGGAAGTTTCTGAGTCTGGCACCCTGTGCCTATTTGCCTGGCTTTGTCCCTTTTCCATATTTTCTCTAAAACTAGATGAAACTGGCTTGCCTCTTTTTCTCGTTGCCTGCATTGGAAACCTCTGTATAACATATTCTCGCTCTTAAGATGCAGCGGAGCGGTCCTGGAGCAGCCCTGCTTGCCGGAGCAGTGGCTGCTTACCAGGGAGACGGGCTAAGGGTTTTCTTACTACTCACAAGGCCCTGTATTTGACCCTTAGGACTGAAAAGGAAAATAAAGAAAGAAAGAAAAGTGCACCTATTCTCATGGATGTAATCGTACATTGACCATGGGAAAAAAGATTGTAACTCATTGTTAAGAAAACAGAATAAAAGTTGCTTCTTTTCTTTTCCTTTCAATCTCTTGCCTGTAACTTCTTATCATTATCTTTTCAAAGTACCTAATATTTATATTCAGCTGTCATATATGGACATGATAAGACGTAGTAAAATATTGAAAGGCTTCTTTTCAGACAGTCACTGTCCTAGTTCCCCAATATCCTCAGTCACCCAAGCTGTACCAAACATTTCCTGGATGTCATAATTTCTGAGTTATCAGGGGCAGCGCTTGGCATATTGGGGAACCTCCAGGTCTCTACTTCAGTAACACAGATGACAGCCACACTTGTTGGTCCCTGCCTGTGCCATACATGTAAAATATAGTGTTTATTGTCATGGAATTTTCCTACACACAGTTATTCTACTGCTTCAGATAAACTCTTAAATACACACCATAAGTGCATCAAGATACGTGAAGGATTGCTCTTTGATGGTATTGCATTCTGAAGACCACCACTGTTCAGTAACATCATGAACATAAATTGTGGTATAACTGAAAGGAAAACATTATTTCACCAAGACTTTTACTGTCCTCCTGAAAGCGGATTATATTGAGTGGAAAAAGAAAAGGCTTTATCAGACATCTTCCTTTTATAAGACTAGGGAAGCCATGTCTCGAGCTCTAGAAATATGTTTAAGAGAACAGAAGTTGATCTCTCCTAAGGTTTTTCTGCTTCTCGCCTGAATATTCTAGTGCTTTCACCGGGTATGCAAGTCCATGATGATATAATACAAATACAATACAAATATATCACGAGATGGGAGTAGAGCCAGCACTGGTGACTAAGAACAGGGGAGACTCTCAGATAAATATTAACTCTACAAAAAGTACTTCCAGAGCTGCTCCCTACCTTAAAACAAAATCCCTTCTCCTAAGTTAGGTTACATATTAATGAATCTGCAATTGGACATGTTTAAAAACAAAGAAGTTCATATCAATTTTTATATTTTATAACTTCCTCTTTTCCTCTGTGAATTAATTAATTTGATTTTTGTCTTCTTTGTCTCCTGTAGAGACATAACATTCATTATTCTAACTGTGTAATAAAATTTCATCGCTGATATAATGACTACTACTACTTAGAATATCAGTGGAGCATGAATTTGGATCAAAGTGAATCCAGCATTTTAATGAGCAATTGATTCTGAAGTATCCCTGTGCCTGAGCTGAAATGTTACAGTGTGAACTTTCCATCTTTAATTAACTTTACTGTCGGTTCTTCGTATTATAAGATGTTCTTGGATATTTAAACTTCATGGTTGCGCATTTAATATTTTGTGCACTTTTAGTCTCCAATTTAGAGACTACAAGAAAACATTGTTCCATCAAAATCAACTAAATGGTGCTTCTTTCTACTGTATCATTTTTAGAAAAAAATTCATTCATCTTGAATGTATTTTTTATATGACTAACTTTTCTCTGGACCTGTTTCTTCTCTAAATGACACTCTGTCTTTTTTTGTTTCTATCCAAGGAGAATTCTTTTCCCTCATTTGCAGATCTGTGAAGTTATATGCTAGTCAATTATATCTTAATCATTTGAGATTTACACTTGATTATCATATGCATATATTATTCTTTGTATTGTTTCCTTGAAAGAATCTCATATGCACCCAAATGTGAAAATGTGAAATATTCCATATGGCTTTTCATCCTTTTTAGTTCCATTGACCTGGCTATTATCTATTCCTTAGTATCCTTCACAAAATCTTTCACTCAGTTGCAGAACTGTCAAGGACCTAGAAGATTTACCTCTCAAAGGGAAGGAAAAATAATTTATAAGCATGTTTATAAGTTAAATACTCTAAGAAAAGAGAGGTCAGTGACAGAGATACAAAAAGAAACCTATGTAAATTTGAGTCAGACTGAGGGGAATCTAAGGTGACCTTCAATAAAAAGAAAGAACAGGACCTTAGTGGCTGCTAGAGCAAGGAAAACTGTAACATGATGGTTTTTTTATTTCTCTTGAGGGGCCTAAATGATGTCATCAGATAAGAAATATGTACAGTCCTTGGGCTAGCTGACACATTACTGGAACAGAAAGCACCACTAATGCAAAATTTTTCTGCCTGAAGACAGTATGGTTCATTTATGAATTTCTTCACTAGGTCCACAAATTTCTTCTGTGTAAGTAGGTTTCCAGGGGAAATGTAGAGCCAGTCCCAGAGAAAGCATAGATGGGACCTGTGTTTCTTGCTTTTCTCTCATTGCTGAGATAAAATACCCAACACCCAAATTTAAAAGAGGAAAAGTTTATCTGGCTCACACTTTGTGGAGGTTTCAGGCCATACTCAGCTGGCTCCAAGGCAGAGTGGCGTGGCAGAGAAGCAATAGTTCATGGCAGCAGAAGACAGCAAAAACAAGAGCAAAAAAGGGAGGAGCATGGAGAGAAGACTCTGTCTGTCCCCTATATTGTATGTAGGTTACGCATCTAGGGTGGGTGTTGCACTCATACCCATTATCCCCTCATTGCACTATGAATCATTCACAGATTATAGAAGCCTGCCCACAGGACTATAGGATGCTTTGAGGGCTTATCCAGACACAAACCATAACATAACCCAAAAAAGCTTCTAGCATGGAAGATTTCAAAATGAATTTTCTACAGGAATCAAGATTATTATAAAATGGTGTTTGGACCACCTTGAATGATATAGTGAGTTGGAACTTGGAGGCTTGTGCCTTCTCCTCCCCTGCAGCTTGATTGTTACAAATCAAAGTGATCTATGAAGTTATATATCAGGTATATTTTCCAACTCTGTATCTTATAGATGGGAAAAAAGAAAAGAAGGAATTTACATGATTTGAAAAAACTTTAATGACTATGATATCTCTTTAGGGTTAAATATACCAAGATAAGAGTACTAGTTTTTTGACCCATTAGAAGATTAGGGTAGTTATTAATCATTTTAATACATAAAATGGAGAAAATAATACCTACCTTATAAGGTTGTTGTGGAGAGTAAATGAGACTGTTTCTGTAAAACATATTTGCTAATTCACAAAAGAATTTGAAAAAATGGTAATAACTAAGAATTTTGAAAATAATCACCAGTTGTGTGATGAACTCTAAAGATTAGGTTGAGTGTCTGCAAAAAAAAAAAGACTGGATGTTACGGAGCTAAAATAACAAATTCACATTTAATTATAGGTTTAGTCTAACATACATTCGAATTAGAGAAAAAAATTTCTAAATTTTTCATGGATTTTAGCATAGTTCACAAATTCATCTAGTGAATTAGCACTAACATTTTCTTCTTGTCACTTAGAAAATGTTATACTAACATTTGTCTAACATCTTGTCACTTTTTCCTTTCCAGTTGGGAAAACGTAGTTTCATAAGTAGATATTTTAAATTGGTTACAATTCTCAAATAAAGGAATAATCTTATATTTGACAAATGTTTGAGAAAGCATAAGAAGAATGTCTTAGTTACTTTTTACTCATCGCTGAGACAAAATACCCGATGCCCAAAGTTGGGAAAGGAAAGGTTTATTTCTTACAGTTTTTGGAGGTTTCAGTCCATACTCAGTTGGCTCCAAGGCAGGGTGGCATGGCAGGGACACAGTTCATGGCGGCTACAAACAGCAAAGCCCAAACCGGCAAGAGAGAGACACACCTTCTTCCTGCCATTACATCACATCCTGGCTCTACCCCCTAGGAGGGTGTAGCACTGACACCATCAATCCAAGCACTAGACAATGAACCAGTCACAAATGTACAATGCAAATACATGAGGCCTGGGGGCCACCGACATAAACCATGACAATGAATAAGAGTCAACAAAATTTTCTTCTCTGGTCTTCTCCAAAGAAGTTCTAGTTGCACCAGAATATTTTTGACACAATATTTAGACATATTTATAGTGTGCATTGCAGCAATTTTATATATATATATATATAAATATATATAATGTGTAATAAATCAGAGTAATAAGCACTTTCATCTTCACATATTCACCATTTTATGTGTTGGGAATTTTGTACTTTTCTAGTGATTTTGAAATGTGCCATAGAATCTGTTTAATCAGCAGTGTGGTGCATTGAAAGCTGATGGTCAACTTACACACCAGTTGAACTGAATCAGTATGGTGCTGAGTGTAGATGGCCCGCCTGAGGATTATTAACAGCAAAAAGAGGAGAGCTGGAGAGGAAGAGTTGGTGTTTAGTGCTGTTGTTTCTTCTATTGGCATGAGTTGTCGAGGAGTTTGTTGCACTTCTTTCCTGATGTGAACTTGGCAGTTCTCATGGTCAGAGGAGCTCAGGACATTGTTGCTGAGAATGGCTGCAGCTCACTTTGGGGAGCTCTGGTCCTTACTTTGAGAATCGCTGCCTGGCTCCAGAGGGGAAGATGTGTGCTGTTCAATCTCCAGGAGAAGCTTGTCATGCTGGATTCCTGAAGTGAACTCCGCTGTTCTCATTATCAGAGGAGGTCAAGACTTGATTGTAGCTGAGGATGACTGTGGTGCTTTTGAGGGGAGCCCTGTTCCTTATTTTTAGTGTTGCTTCCTGGCTTTAGTGCAAAATTGTTACTTGCTGCTGATTGGCTGCTACCCCGTAAGCCATTTCCTGAAGGTCCACCAGCATTCCACATAGCAGGTTGCTGTACTTCACAGCTATCTCTAGTGTTCTTGGTTTTGTTCTTCATAAAGCCATCAGATCCCTAAGATGCCACCAAAACAGCCTGCAATTACTACAGCTTTATTAATAGAGTATTTTATTAAACTAAATTACATAGCCATGGGTGAGATAATGTATTTAGAGTTTAAACTTAAAAAATAAGCATTTGTAGGCATTTTTCTGACCATATCTGAAATTAGCAGTTTTTCAGAATTCATTGGGCTGTAACCCTGCAAATTACAGTTGTCCACTGTAATAGAGATAAATTTCAACTAATAGTGTAACTCAGGCAATGGAAATTAATTTACATAATTTTCTATTTCACCTTCATAAAATTTTTTAAATCATAATCTTTAAGGTTCCTTTTATTTTTAGAAATATTCTTAGCAGGTAAAATTATATAGACTTAAATATGCATTGATGACATTTCTCCTTAATGCAAATCATTTCTGCAGTTAATATTTTTTTCACCTTTAGCTTGGATTAATTCATGACTCCTAATAACAGTCATATAAAGTAACCTGTGAGGCCAGGTAATTCATTTACCTAATCAGATGTTATAATTGTGAAATGTACATTTATATTATTTTAAAACTTCTTATACTATATTGATGAAATAAAAACAAATATATAAGTATTCTTAATTTTGTAAACTCTTTTTTACTTTTATTTGAATTTATCCTATATAGTGAGTTCTCAAAAAACCACTACCAAATCTTTCATAAAATTGACAAATACAGTTTATAGAAGTTTAAAGTATTATATCCAAAGAAAAGTAATTCTCCCACAATATTTGAAAAGACATTCTATGTGACAGGAAAACAACACAGGTTAAGTAAAATAATACCAAAGTGCATCTTGCAGTGCCCTGTGAAATGAAAAAGTATAACCTATTCTACACACTACCCCAACCTCCATTTACCTGGTTGTTTTTAATCTTTATTCTGTTAGCTTTAACAAGATTAACTTTATGCTTAAAACACAAAGAGGTTTTCATTTTAAAGTCATGGAATCTGATTATTTTCTGGAAGCTGACTGGACAAGTGCCTTATTTTCATGAGAGCAAATTTTCTGATCATTTTCCATATCCTTAAGGCCTTTTTAGGTGCTGTTTGTGCCATTATGATAAGAGCTAGACTGTTGTCTCTGTTTCTTTTTTGTCTGAAAGCTAGTAAACCTTTGTGTCAATCATCACTATTCAAAATGCTGACATTTTCAGATGTGTAAAATATAGTGTTATATGAAAAGAGTGATCAAAATGTTCTTGTTAATTAAAGGGGTGGCATAATTAAGACAACTTGAAGAGAGAGTCCAACAAAAATAAAAATCAAGATTGTGTACTAGAGGCTTCATTTAAAAAATAAGTCCTTTTGAGTAAATTGAATTGGATATCAGAAAGATGATAAAACAAGACTTTCTAGTATTTCTCTCCCTACATAAACATCATTGTAAAAGACTATTCACATATGCAAACACATTCATAAAAACATAGAAAATCAGTGAGAGATTGAAGCACAGAAATAACAAAAAACACATTGGAGAGGGTAGGAATGACAATTTTATTTACCTACATCATTTATCCTCCCAACAAACACCAGGAAGCACAGAAAAGAGAGATATCCTTTATGCAAAAAACAAAATCACTGATTATTTTAGATTCCAACAGTGGGCCTACCTCAGAAAATCCCAGCAGTAGACAAGCTCAAATGACCCAAGACTCCAGACACACTTATTACTTACTGACTGAAGCTTCAGGTTTACCTGGGTACTGTGTCAGATGGAGACATAGTGTCTGTGCTCTGTCAGTCGAGCTGCATACTCCTAACAGGCCACCCAGGGACAATGCCAGTTCACTTGCACAGGATCATTAGGTGGGCTTCTTTGTAAAGGAGGTTTTTAGGCAAAGCCAGTCTGAAAAGATTGCAATAATTCCTATGTCTTCAAACAAGCAGATACAAGAATCAAGAAGAATCAGGGAAACATGTTACCAAAGGAACAAAATTTATCACTGGTAAATGACCCTAGAAATAAGATAAATAAAATACCTACCAAAGGATTCACAATGTTTTAAGGAAGGATAGAAAAATTCTAAGAAATACAGAGACAAGTTCAATGAAATCAAGAAAACATTAAAGACAAAATTAGAAATTTAACCGGGAAATTAAAATTTTATAAAACTATGAAATTAATTGTGGAGCTAAAAAGTACAATGAAAGAAATGAAAAATTCAATAAAGAAGAAAAGCAGATTTGAGCAAGCAGAAGAAATCTGTCAAGGTGAGTAAGCACAGATTATTTGAAAATATACTGTTAGAGAAGAAAGAGTAAAATATAAAAAAGACTGAATGATGCTTATGGGATTTCTAGACATTCATCAAGAGTATATTTTAGAGTAGGGAACTCAAGAAGATGAGAAAAACCAAGGGATAGAACTCTTATTTAAAAACTTATTTTCAGAAACCTTTTATACATATTTAGTTGCTATATGTACTTACTTTATCTTAGGGTAAATACTGGGCTTGCATTACTATCATTGTTTTTATTTACAAGTGATATAACATTATTTAGTAAAAAAAAACCTTCCACTGCTGTGGAACATTGTCTGAGTTCATATCACTGAAAACTCAAGAACATGATAAAGATATCCAGTGACCTTGTGGACATAAAACCTTCCATCATAATGCTTGCTTCAAAATTTATCTGGAATAAATTACTACTTTATTGGAATTTATATGATTTATATACATATGGAAAACCTCTATAAAATATTTTACTATAATATTGCAGAATTAAGGATCTTTCAGAGGAAAGCATGCCTATAGACATCTGTGACAACAGGTAACATATTTTGATTCAGCTTCTAATGTAAGTCCAGTGAACTTGCTTTTGTTTCCCCTATAATGGACAGATGTACTTCCCCAAGCAACATATTTCCTAATTTTCAAAAGATTTAATTTGAAAAATTTGATTTTTAAATGCTCTTAGTATTTATCCCAGATCTTATAGATATGAACAAAAATACTCCAATGTAAAATTTATTTATTATCTTTCTGTTCTATTGTCTGTGATTCTCCATGTTTTCTTTTAAATTCTGACATTTCCCACATGGATTATTAATTGCATCCATTCTTGTCTTCTTTCAGCTAGATATAAATAGGTTCATGTTTCCTTTCATTCGTTTAGCTGCATGTATTTAAACTGGCAGGAGTGTAAAAGACAGTGTAGCTATGGAGAATTTAGGATTGCATATTATGCAGACTTTTCAATACATCATTGTGTAAAGAGATATCACCTTCTGTTTGGACATAAGACCCAGACACAAGAAGAAGATTAGTCTCAATTGTATTTTCATTATTTCTCATTGCTGCATCCATGCACTAGGGTTATTTCCTTTGATACCTATGATGAATAAAAAATGAGGTGAACTAGCTTGCAGTTTGACTGCTGTCATTTAGACATGCATTGATCACCTGAGGTTGTATACCTCTGGGTCACCAGATGGTGGGATTTCTGCTTCATGAATGGATAGCTCAGTGGGTTTATTAGGAGGTTGGCTCTAAATATGGTCACTGGGGCTCTGGTGTTGGAGGCTATACTTGGTCCCTGCCTCTTCCTGTCTGGCTCTCTCACCCTTTCTGTTACTTGGCTGCCATAGGTAAGCAAATTTCCTCCACTATTCCCTTCTGCCATGATATTTTCCCTGCCCACAGACATAAAGCAAAGGAACCAGCCAAATGCATGATGAAACTACTGAAACCTTATGGCAAAATCAACCTTTCTTTTAAATTGTTTTTCTTGTTACAGCACCCAAAGGTTTACATGGACCCATTCATCCACATTGTGCCTGCTTCAAAGAAGAACCAGTGACAGAGGAGACCATTGAATCCAAAAGCAGAAACAGAATGGAGAATAAAAATCCACAAGGGACACTATGCCTGCAGAGATCTTGGGACAAATTCTTTGTTCAATGTGGAAAGCATGCTGTAAAGTTTTGGTGATTAATATGAAGCATTCTTGGAGAAGGATCAGGGATAGGAGACAGTTGATAAGAAATTTCAAACCTTTAATTGCTGAAAATTGTTGCAAGAACTTTCAAAGCTTATAGAATTGCCATATGGTTCTCAGATTGACTACACTTTTTTCTCTGCTTGTTAACAAAAATATTGAAAATAAATTAGTTCAAATTTTTGTTTTTGTCTGTTTATGTTTTTGAGACATTCTTATATGTTATCTAATGCTTCCTATGGTATTTGAATCTTGGTATGTTTTTCTAAAAATAATTTAACAAAATTATAGGAGGGATCCACATTAAAGCCCAATTTGAGCAAATCAGTGACCCAGTGAACCCCTGACTCAAAAAGAAGACCGGCACTCTAGGAAAAAAAATGGTGATTATCAGGAAATGAAGCAATAACAAATATTGGAGGGACTGTGGGGGGAAAAAGAGCACTCCTCCACTGTTGGTGGGAGTGTAGTCTATGGAGCTGTGCAATCACTATGGAAATCAATGTGAATCTTCCTCAAGAAACTAGCAGTAGAGGTTCCATTTGACCCAGCTCTTCTTCTTCTAGATATCTTCTCAAAAGAGTTGAAAGCATCATATCACAGTGACATATGTGCACCCACATTTATATGAGCCCTATTTGTAATAGCTAAATCTTGGAAACAACCTAAACATCCATCAAATGATGAATAGATAAAAATATGTTTCTTTTTATACAGCTCAGTACTCCTCATGTGTAAAAAAGGATAAACCTGAGACATTTCTAAGAAAATGGATGGAAATTGAAACCATACTCTTAAGCAAAATAAATCAAAGGCATGTGTAAATATCACATTGTTTCTCTATAGCAAGAAATGAAAAGTGTAAATAAGGACCAGAATTTTTAATAGATATTATGAAATAGGAAGAAAATGCTTCATTGAGAAGGGGAACTAAGAAGGGAGGAAGTGGAAAGGAAGGAAGAGAAATGAAAAAGATAAGAAGGAAAAATGAAAACAAACTTGTGTAAATAAAGAGGGAAAAAGGAGTTGAAGTTAAGGAGTTAAGGGAATGGAAAAAAGAGAAATTAAAATAAGTCACGTACAGGTTCCCTATGATGAAAGTGATCACTATGTATATTTAAAATGTACCAACCAGAGTTTCCAAAGATGGCGGACCAGTAGGTAGCAGGAGAGAGATCCTCTCTGAGAGAGACATCTTAAATGCCAGAATTTAACACCCTGGAGAGACCCAAACAGAGAGAGATGGACTCTCTCAACCCAGGGAGAAACTAAAGTTAAAAAAAACATTCAAATATGAGGTCCCAGGGCTACCATTAGTGAAGCTAAGATCGGCAAGCACGATGCCCTCCTCGAGCCACCTGAATTCCTGCCCAAGAGTGACCTGACCCACTGAACTGCACCAATATGACTGGCTTGAGCGGCCGGAGTGTGGAGCTGAACATCCCTGCATGTGGCTCATCTGGACCCAGCCCTGCACATGAGCCCCCAGAGGCACCATGAATTTGTGCCACAGCTGCACTGAAGTCAGAGGTCTGGGAGCCCAGCAGTTCTCAGGGACCGGCATCAACACGCAGTGAGTGATGGGAATAAGGCCCTCCCACAGGAAATGGGAAACTGACTGGAACACATGTTGGATTTGGGCAAGGTAGCCTTAACTCCATAAGGAAGTGGCTTCAGTTGGTTGCTCCGCTCATCAAGCAGATTGGTGGAATCTGCTTGGATTGGGCCTTGCCCCTGGCCAGGAACCAGTGGGTTGCTACAAATTCCCTGAGCACAGCCACACACTGACGCAGTGAAGGCATGCAAAGGAAAACTGGCCCAGAGGAGAGGAGCCAGCACACACTGCGCTTGCTTGAACTTCACTCTCTGACAGCGGCTGTCAGAGAGCAGAAGCCCCCAGCCTGCATGCTCCAGAGGAGCCTTAACCAACAAGCAAAGGGGCTGGGAATTACACTGTACACTTCTATGGAAGGAACCAAAAACATGACGAGAGGGAGAAATAAGAAAAAACACCCAGCCCCCAACCCTGAGAACATTGATCCAGGAGAGGTAAATACAAAAGAGATTGAAGGCAGCAAACATGCAACATCAAACACAGCAGTAGCAGACATAAAGAGATATCTTCAGGACCTCGTAAGCGGGATCAAAACTGAAATATTAATTCAAATTAAACAAGAGATAAGTAGATTAATAAAAGAAAGGCTGGGCACCTCTCAAGAAGACACAGACAGAAGAATGGAGGAACACAAAAGGAAAGAAACATTTAATGAAGAAAACAAGAAAAACCTAGAATTCATGAAGCAAGTTCAAAGAGATTATCAGGAAACTAAAGACTCCATAGAAAACTGGCAAAACTGATTGAAAGAAACCAAAGATAAACTATCAAAAATTGAACACAGCTTGCAATGTGTGATCATGAAAGGGAAGATCTCTTAAAAATAACAAGGCAGCAGGAAGTAACAATTGGAAGGCTAGAGGACGCCAAGAGGATCTATAACTTAAGAATAAAGCATGTGAATGAAGAAGCAGGAGTCAAAACAGAGGAATTGCAAAGGCTATTCACAGAAATCATTAAGGAAAATTTTCCAAGCATAGAAAAAGGAAATGATACGCAGATGTATGAAGCATACAGAACTCCAGCCACCTACAACCAAAACAGAGCTACACCCAGACACATAATAATCAAGATAGCAGAAATTCAATATAAGAACAGAATATTAAAAGCCATCAGAGAAAAGAAAGAGATCATCCATAAAGGAAAACCCATCATATCATGGCAGGCTTCTCCACACAGACCATCAGGTCAAGAAGAGCTTGGAGTGAGTAATTCAAGCCCTGAAGGAGAACAACCTCCAGCCCAGATTGATGTATCCTACAAAACTCTCTCTAGAAATTAATGGAGAAACAAGATGCTTCCATGACAAAGAGGAGCTTGGAGAATTTGTGACCACCAATCCAACCCTACAAGAAATACTGAAGGACATTTTAGTAAGAGAAAGATCAAGAATACGAGCATTTCAGGAACAATGGCAGAGAGGCCTCAGTGAACGGAGCAGACAGTGGAGTAGAACAGAAAAATAGACAACTAATGGCAGAAAAACAGAATAGCAGAAATAAGGCAGAAATATTGGCTGTAATCTCTAGTATAGATGGCCTTGAAATATTAACATAGAGAAACACAGGCAGAGTAGATCAGGAGATAGGGTCCATTGAGATGCTCTATATAGGGAGGCAGTGGGACCCAAAATAAACAGTGCACCCTACGGGAGTGAAAGGGGAAGAATTGTCTAAAAAAGGAAGGCAGAGGATATTGTTAATTGGATAACAAGATTTAAAATTTACATTATTCTCATCACTCTGCTTGGATGGATTACATACTGTTCCAGTTTGTCTACTTACACTAGACTTGAGGACATGGTCAGCTATCCCAAAAATAAAAGGACATATTAAGGTAATCATCCTTAATTTCCTATCAACTTAATCTGAAGCCCTTTATAAATTGTACTGTCTTATTGTGACTGATCTTATTTGAATCTGGGTTGTTAGATTGCTACTTTATATTGACTGATTTTATTTAAATCTGTTATGATTGATAGCATCAATTCTAAGAGTATAGGCAACTACACTGCAGATGACAAGATTCACTAAGAAACCCACTCTGGTTTGATTATTACTTGCTTTTGAAGTCTTATAATGTCTCCAATGCTTTGTTTTTATTAATGTTGTTATACACTGCTGAGACATCATGGTAACCATTGTAGATCACCTTGTATTGTGGTTATATATGACTTTTTTGCTTCATGCTTTTCTAAGAATTGATTTGTTTTATCTTGCTTTGTTTTGTTTTTACCTGTAATACAGAAAGGATAGATACACATTTAGAGACTCATGCATGTGTAGAGCTTATAAACAGTTTACAAAAACCAACTATATAACACATGTTGAAATGAACAACTACTTTGAAGAAAAAGAGACACTACAGTACCCAGTGCTGATTCCATATTGTCATGATGTGTAATACAGCAAAATTATCATTCTTTGTTCAAAGTGATTTTAGCTTGTTTTGTTTAAGTTCAACACACCAGAAGGTATGGACAGCTGTTTTTAGGAGAATGAGAGACACTATGACAGCCATTCTCGGCTTCCCTATTGTCTGGTCTTGAAGACATAAAATGCCTTCCTCATCGTGCTCAGATCAATTTCATACTATGTTGTTTCATATGAATTCCCTGTATGTGACAATATGGACAACTATTTGGAAGAAAACAAGACTCAATATGATAGAGAGTGAATATCTCCAATTGTCTAGTTTTGCAATTTATGTCCCTTACACTGCTTTCTTGTGACCTGCTTTGTTTTGTTTTGTTGTGTTTAATTTTACCCTTTTGATATCATTGAATGTATATTTGAGTGGGTAAGATGGATGACCATATTGCTGGTTTTTTTTGTCAGATCGTGGAACAGAACTCTTAACAGACTCACTGTTTGGATGTCTACTTTACATGTTTTAACTTTATAATTTTAACAACTATTTCCAAGAAGTCAGTATGTAATTTGTCAAGTAATAATCTCTTAGGTTTTTTTGTTGTTGTTCTTTTCCTTTTTTCCTTGGAATTCTGCATTGTTGCCACCCTTTATTCTGTTTTGTTTTGTTTTCTTTCTTCTCTTTAAATACAATAAAATTTAAAAAAAGAAAAAAAATGTACCAACAAAGTTAGTCAATAAAAAAGGGAACTACAACAATAACAAAAATGGCTGAGGTACTGAGTTCAATCCCCAGTACCACAAAGTACATTCTGTTACTCTTAGGGTCATGTGACAAGGATATGTTGACAAAGATTAAAAGACAGCCTTGAGAGCAAGGGCCAACAGCTGAACTTACTGCCTCATCTATCCTGATAATGTGTCTCTTATTAAAACATCTGTCAGCAGCAACTGTAGAGTCAGGCGATTGTACTGCAGGTTGTGTGGTGTACTGAATACTTCTGTAGAAATGTCACGTAGGCTGATGTAGGCTCAGTTCTTGGTTACCAGGTTTGTTCACTGTGTGACCTATAGGGTGTGGATTCATCCTGTGTGAAGCACAGGAAGGTGGTCATTTAAAATTAAAGGGTCTAAGAAGGTATTCAGGCAGATGTTACCTGTACTTGATGAGTTTGTTATGCTGCAGTGACAAAGACACATGCAAGGTCTGGATAAAATTGCAAACAAGATATATCCTGAGTACAAGGCCTGGGCCTGGAAAATACACTGGGGTGTTCAATGATATATAATGTTGCTGATATGCACAGTGCTGTGTGTGATCTGTGAGGTTCTATAGTCAAATGTCCTATTTGTGCATTGAGATTTTGATTTACAGTTTAAACCTTGAGCCAAACTTCAGTGCTCTGCCAGTATACCATGCTATAATCTATGGAGAAAAATATAAATGTATCTGGTATAAGAGAAAAATACGAATAAAACTGCAATATTTTATTAAAACAAATATTTATTGATGAATATGCACTTAAACATAGGATTTTTTCAGCATGTTACTTAAATGTTTATTGTTTTGTTTTGTTTTGATTTGTTTTGAGACAAGGTATCACTATGCAGTTCAGGCTGATCTTGAGCTCACTTTGTAACCTAGGATGGTCTCAAATTTGCAACAATCCTCCTGCCTCAGCCTCCTGAGTTCTGGAATTACAGGTGTGCACCACTATACCTGGTTTGAAATATTTATCTTTTGTAGATATTGACCATAATGAAAAATACTTACACCAAGTTATATTCCCAGAATCAGTGTTTGAAAGTCCTATTTGGTACATGTTTTCAATTTTAGATTTTCTGCCATGTTTGTAAATATGTATCAGTTGAAATTTATTTACTCTTTCCCCTCCACTAATTATCTTTTATATAAACATATTGCTATTAGATATAATTTTTAAAAAATTTTTACTTGAGTCTTGGACACATTTTTTATTGATTATTTCTCTTCTGTTGATTTTCTTTTTAAGATACTTTTTTTTAACTTTTAGAGATCTTGGAAATAGTAACATAAACTATAATAGCTAAATCTTGGAATCAGCTGGGTGTGGTAGTGTGTTCCTATAATCCCAGCACTTAAGAGGTTGAGGCAGGTAGATCACCATGAGTTCCAGGCTAGCCTGGGCTACAAAGTGAGTTCAAAGCCAGCCTGAACTGCATATTGAAACTCTAATTGAAAAAGACAAAATCAATCAATCTTGGAGTCAGTCTATATGTCCATCCACTTGAATGGATAAATAAAATGGTATTTACACAACAGAATGTTACTCTGCCACTAAGAAGGATACACTTGAGGTGTTTGTAAATAAAAGGACACCTCGTGAGAGCACAATGTTAAGTGAAGTAAATCAGACACACAAGTTTAAATATTTCATGATTTCTTTTATTTGATAGACCCAAAATATAAATCAAAATTAAGATAAGGGATAAATAATAGAAAGTAAGGAAATTTTTCAAATTGAATGGGAACAAGGGATGGAGAAGGGAAAGAAAGGAAAGGAAAGATTTTAAAAAGGGAATTCAAAACATAGGAATAGAATTTTTTTCAAATGGAAGGATGTTCAAGAGTTAGAGGAAACAAGGAGAGATGGGAGAGGAAGAGGACAAGAAAGAGTTAAGAAGTGTTATGTACATGTACAAATTCTCTACAGTAAATGTAATCATTATGTACTGCAAACATGTACTAATAAAAATACATCATTAACCAAAATTAACCATCATTAACCATCATTAACATCATTAACCATCATTAACCATCATTAACCAAAAGTTAATATAAAGGGATAGTTCCAGTGGAAAAAATTACCTCAAACTACAAAATAGTAGTGACACAAA
Organism: Dolichotis patagonum; assembly: GCA_004027295.1. Lineage (NCBI taxonomy): Eukaryota > Metazoa > Chordata > Mammalia > Rodentia > Caviidae > Dolichotis > Dolichotis patagonum. Next base: position 67,801 of record PVJX010002702.1, read on the forward strand.
TTAAAGACATGAATAACTAAAGGGATATTTTCTATTCACCATTTTGAAAACTGATATTGGAAATATGATTTTGCAGAATCACAGTGTAAATATTTTAGCTTTTTTCTAAATGCTCTACAGAATCACAGAAATCATGGTTAAATACCAGAAATCTGAGTACACATAGCTCTTCTCTTTCACTACCGTGTGAGTTATCAGTTAAGAAATCAAGAATAAATAACATTACACATGGTTTATTGATTCCTGGAGGAATTCTTCTCTATTTATATTATTCCGGTCTCTAACTATTACAATAACACTTCTAAAATTCTCTGTATAAATTTTCACATTAATTGGAACATTGGTTGGTCAGATAGCACCAGAAAACTGTGTTCAGCGAGCCAGACTCTTAGAAGCAGATATTAATTCATGTCAATGCTAAAGATGGCTGAGCCCAGATATGCAGATGGCAATGCCACTTCCTACTTGGATGGCTGAAGGCAATTTACTTAAAATTTAAACTCATAACTTTGCTATCCTCAAGATGAGGACCATTATATCATGTGCCTTATAAAAAGCACAGCATACATTATTGTTATAAATACCCTAAATTATGATTTTATCACTATTAATAGTTTTTAGTGGTACTACTAGTATAACTTAGCCTGGACTTGAAACCCTAAACATAACATTATCTTCAACATGGTTGAATGACACAAAAATAATTACATATTTGAGTTAAATTAATGAAATGGAAACAATATAAATGTTAGGAAGTTGTGCATGGTGATGCTATTTCTTAGATGTGAGTCAAGCTGTAATAAGCAGAGAAAGAGATCTTTACTAATATCTTTCTCCTACCCATCAACACAGGAGCATCACCTTTCATAATCCTGGATAATGAATTGAAAGACTCAATGAACATTTGTTAGCACACTATCAAATCCAAAAGGAAACATGGACACAAACACACACACACACACTCACACTCAAACTTCACAAAGTAGAATAGTCCTGGTTATGTCTCTGCAAAAGGTAGGGTCTAGGGCTGCATGACTGTAGGTGTATTTCCGATGTGTGTAACTTATTTAACAAATAATGAGTGAAAAACAACTTGAGTGTTATTGTCATGCAATAACTTACTCTTTTGCTATAGATAAGACATCAAAGTCATATAGGAAACTCATACTTTTCTGTGGGAAGCAAATATAACCATTTATGTATGATGAGAATAGTATTAGCATATACAGAATCCACCAAAAAATGTATACACCCTTCAGCAGTTTGCCATGCTAATAAATATGTGTAAAAGCTAATAGCCACAATTGTACCTATTGTAATTAAAGAAGCCAAAGGCAGCCAACATTAATCTCTTGATGTCTCAATCAACTTAGCATTAAAATACTTATATAAATGTGTATATTCCTGATGTACACAAGTTAGAAGTCACTGTATTTAATAAAGAAAAATCAGACTGACGACAATTCTGAATATGTTCTCTGATTTTGCTAACTTGTATTTTGAAAAATGTGGGATGCAAAGAAACTTTGTAGATTACTAAAATAAAAATGTACCTGTCACCTAAATTCATCTTACTGATTATTAATATGTTACTTTAAGGTACATGTGTAATCTATGCATCTTTGTTCTTTTCCACTGTTACGGATTGTGTTTAAATGTCCCCTTAAAGTGTTGTGAGGTCGTAAGTGGGACTTTTTTCAGAGGTGGCTGGATCTAGAGTAGTGACTGATTCATGATGCAATTCTAGGATTAAGAGTGTAAATGATATCCACCCTAGGGGTGAGTAGCCTGTATACTAGATAAGGGACAGGAAGAAGCTTTCTGCCAGTTATTTGTAGCTGGTCACTTGTTAGTTTACTTTCTGACTTTGATATCTTTTGCCTGCCATGAAAAGTTTTTCCTCTGTGATACATATCTTCCATTCCACCCTGTCTGAGAGTCAAGTTGATTGTGTACTGAAACTTCTACAAACTGTGAACTAAATAAACTTTTCTTCCTTAACTTTTATATAAGCAAGTTTGTCTCAGAAGCAAGAAAAGTAACTAAAATATCTATTTTCTTCAAATATTATGTGGAGGCAAGTTCTAGCCATTATGATAGTTTACTAAATTCTTCAGCACAAATATTCTATGTACAAAGACTTCTTTCTTCAAATTACACTACCATTAAAATATGTTAAGGAATAGAGATAGATAAATAAAATTATCCAAAACAGTCTCTATCCACATTTCTCCAATTTTTCAATAGTATCCTTTGTTTACATGAGACAGGCACTTTTTTGAAAAGTGAGAAAAATAAAATAAAAAGTTAAAAATTATGTGCATTTCTTTGTTCTTTATAAATAATTCTCCAAAGTTTGCATGTCTGTGTTTTGAACTTCTGAAGTTATAAGCACTGGAACTTTGAAGCTTTGGAAAGAAAATTCACAGCTGGTAATTCCAAGGCAAAGAAGGTGATAGAGAACATTGTTGAAGGCCTATTACTGTCCTACTCCATAGCACAGGAAGAGCCCAGTGGAAGAATAGAGCATCAAATGTCCTGTGGCTTTACTAGGTTTAAATTAAAAGTAACAGATAATGATTTAGTTTTCTCCATTCTCACAGACCCACTGGGTGTTGTGAGCAGAGAAAAAACATCACTAAACATTTTCATCTTTTATCTTTGAATATCTTTATATTTTCAAGTGATCTTACTGGAATGGTTTACTAGACAATCTTGCTACTTTCCTCCAGAAAACCTGAAAAACATTTTTATTGACATAAAAAATTTAATGAGTGTTATGACTTGTGTCTAAATGTTCCCCCAAAACCTCATGGAGTCATGGGTGAGATTTTTTTTCAAAAGTACCTGTATTTAGAGTATATGATTCTGCAATTAAGATCGTGAAATTACTCAATTCACTGACGGGTTTGGTATCTTCCTAATTAAGGCAGTTAGATAAGGCTATAAAAGGGTCAGAATGAATCTACTAAAGTCACATTCTTGTTTTGTTGTCTTCTGCCTGACATGGACCTTTTCTCCTCTGTGATATGTGTCTCCCACCTCACCCTGCCTTGGAACCAACCAACAATGAAATGAAACCTCTACAAACTGTGAACTAAATAAACTTCTTCTCTTTTAACTTTACATGCCCCCATCATTTGTCTGCAATGAGCAAAGTAACGAAGACAGCAGATAAACTGAGAAAAGAATATGTATTACAAATAATCACAATTTATTTCTTTGTCTAAAGGAGACCTTTATCTCTACTTAATCAGCAAAGAGAATGCACAGTCTTTATCATTGTTATATTACAGAATGATGAGTGTCATGGATTTGGTAGATTTATAAGCATCAAATCTTCATAAGGATTGAATATTATACTATTAATAGAATAGAGCCATTTCTTTCTCCTAAAAGTTGTGAAGAGAATTTAGTCTGTAAAAGCACATAGGTGGTTAAAAAATAGTATGAGGTTGAAAAAATAAGAGAGGAAAAATACACTTCCAGCCTAACTATATTTGACATTATCAAACAACTTCCAAATCTCTTTTAATTCTAAATTGGATAATGGTATTACTTTAGCTTTTATGTGATCTCTGATCTTTCTTCTTGACATATGAATAACACTGAGTTTGATCAGGGACAGCATTTTAGTTCAGAAATCTGATTCTGGAATTGAGCAAGGACCCAAGCATCAATTCTGTAACTTATTTACCCAAATCTACACAGATAGCTTAATTTTTTAAATCCTGATCTTCATCATTAAAATATTCCATGAGATCTGAAGATTTATTGAAGTGATATAAAGAACCTAACTTGTTGCCTGAAAATGTTTTACCACTCACTGAAATTGTAAGTAATCTACCTTACAATATCATAGACTGGAACGTATGCACATACAAACACACTAATATTTAATTCAATCTAAGGGAAACAGTGGTGGTTAAGAACTTATTTTTGAACACACAAATCTCTGACATTAAATGAAGTTAAACAAATTCTCCAAGGTCACCAACTTAATAAGTGATACTGTAGAAATATGAAACAAGATATTTATGGTGAAGTATCTTACCTTTTTGCAAATGCTACATATCAAAACTTGGAGTACTTTAAGGAATTTGATGCATACAAATGATCATACTTTGCAAAAATACATTTAGAAATAATGACAAAAGTCTAATTTAAGAAGTAACAAGTTCATAACATAGGTCAAAAATTAGAGTGGAAGAGATGAAGATATAAATAAAAATTAACAGAAAGGCAAAATAAAATAGAAGATCAAAATGCATGGATTGGGCTGGGGATTTAGCTCAGCAGCATAAGAACCTGCCTGGGAAGTGCAAGGTTGTGAGTTCAATCCCTGGTACTGGGGAAAAAAAGATACAAAAAATACATGGAGCACTGTCTTTAAAGGCATTAATATAACATATAAAATCTTGAAAACTCATGAAGAAAAAAGGAAGAGCTAAATATAGTTTAACATTCTTTAAGTCTGTATTGTTTATTTCTGCTACTACCTAGCAAAAATGTTAATATTCATTGACAAATATTTAGCTAACATTGATTTCTGTATTATCTTAGGATATCATGATAATTAATGAGATATAATAATGAATGAGAATTAGTATCTGATGATCCTGTTGAACTTTTGTCCTTACTATGAGAATTTTGAGGGGATAACAAATTAACTTATTGAAAGGAATGGCACAAATGAATCAGAATACAAGTGAGTAATCTGATACAATTTCTAATAAAAAAAGAGAAACACAATATTTCTATGTTACACTGGCAAATCACCCCAGTTTCTTTAGGGGAAACCAATTTAAAAGAAGGCTTCTATTATAATTTATTACCTATATGTACCTGGTCAAAAGACAGCTATACTGCATTCTGGAATCTCACCTGCCCACCCAATTTGTGATGAATTTTACTTGTTCTTCTGTATTAGTAGCCTCAAAGTTTAAATCACTTAGTGAGCACCTTTTTATTCATAGGGTGCTTTTACAGTTTCATTTGTAATTGACTCACGTATTTTTCAAGGCATCATAACATTCTACTGCATTTAGTTCATTCTTTCAAACTTTATAGCTTATTTGTTGGAATTTTAAAGCAGATTTTTACCATCTCTAGATTCCCATCGTTTTCTCATCAGGTTATCTCTCTTCTTGACATTAGCAAAATTCCATTACCATGGACAAAGTAAGACATTGGCAGGTGGGTATGGAGACAAAGCACTGCAGCATGATTTCAGTGATGGCCTGAAAGTTTTGTTGCTCTGGACTGTAGAATTTTCACATGTCTAACACAAATAATAGCTCATCTTGCATATATGTCTGAGATAACATCCATAATCAGAGCAAGTGTCATAGTTACTTTTCTCTCATTGCTAAGATAAAATACCTGATGCCCCAAATTAGCAAAGTGAAGGTTTGCTTCTTACAATTTTGTAAGTTTATGTCCATACTCAGTTGGCTCCAAGGAAGGGTGGCGTGTAGGCAGCTATTCATGGCCCCCACAAAACAGCAAGAGGAAACCATGCAAAAAAAGAGAAAGGACACACCTTCTTCCTGTCCTTACACTGCATGTCAGCTCCACCCCTGGGTAGGTGTAGCACTCACACCACCAATCCCAGTGCCAGAAAATGAAGCAATCATTCATGCCAGGTTCAGCCACGTCCATGATTGCATTTTAAAGATTTTTGTTTGGTTATTCTTCAAAACTGCCTTGTCTTTGCAGAGTTGTGCCTTCATATTCTGAATTGTTTTTATTAATATACTCAACTGTTTATTTGTATTTTGTTTGAAGTAATTCGTTACTTTAAAATCAGCCTTATGAATTGTTTGCCTGACATTTCATTCACTTTGATTTCTTTATATTCAGTTACTGACAAGTTATGGACCTCTGGAATCATGTCTTATTTTTTCACCTCATGTAGTTAGTACCTTGAGATCATGCATTTTTTGCATGGATATCTCTTCCATTTCTATTTGAAGATCTTCATGACCAGTCTTCTTTTGAAAGGTCAATCACCAGCAGCATTCAGAAGAAAAAAACTGCAGCAGTAACAGCAACACAAAGGCACACCAGACTTGGAAATATAGTAAGAATGAACTTAAAGCAACTTCTTTACCACCATTAACAATAAAAAGGAAACAGCAATAATAAAAATATAGAGTGCCTGAGATGCACAACAGGGACCAGCAGGCCTAACCAGACTATGCTCAGCAAACTCCAAGCAGTGAGCAGGGCCCAGAATCCACCCCTGGGCCCTGACAGCATGTGCTACTGCAGAATCCCAGCTCACAGGACAAACTTGGAACTCTGCTCCCAGAGGAACCTTGGACTACAGTGGATTATCTGTGCTAGCTTGGAGGAAGATTAAGTGACGGCCTCACCAAAACAGAAGATCTCAGCTGGCTCCAGTTTCTGTGGTGAGTATGCCCCTAAAATAGAGGTGTACAGTGGCTAAATAGGGCAAGAAGTAAAACTCCCTCCAACTAAGTGTAAGACCTTGGTAAGTCTGACAAGAGTGAGGGTGACCCCTTCCTACACACAGAAAACATCAGGCAGAGTGAGGAGTGTGCTGAGAAGGACTCCCCCAACTTGAAGAAAGTCAAAAGGTCTTACTAGACACACAGAAACACAATAGGGACACAGTAAGGCCTCAGCCAACACCAACACTATAGACAAAGAGATTTGATGACCTGGAATAACCTGAAGATAAAGTATTGGCAGGAACTAAAAGTTGAACTACATCAATACTACTAGGCTTTTCAGCCCATGAGGAATGTAGAACTCACCCAAAAGGCCCTGCAGCAAGAACTCAGATGACTCACCTGCCTATTCATTGTGGGACTCAGCAATTGGACAAACATCAACCTTACAGGAGGACACCAAGATACACACTACCAATAGTTGACACTAGCGGGTCTGAAGGACCAAATACTAACTCCAGAGGGGAAAATGGCAAACCAAAAGAGCAAAATGCAATCTCAAACATCTAGTCCACCAGGACCAAGTACAGGAGACATTGGATTAAAGGACTCCAAAAGTAATACACCAGAAATCCCTGAAAAGATAACGAATGAAATAAAAAAACAACTCCATGAGGCCATAGAGGAAATAAAATTAGAAGTACTCTCCCATGTAAAGATAGAAGTAACAACCTTACTAAAGGAGTTGCTGAGTGCATCTAAAGAAGAAATAGAGAAAAATGTAGAGGAGCATGGGAAACTGATTGAAACTTTGAATGAATAATATAGAAAACAAGCAGAATTCATGAATCAAACTGAAAGAGACATCCAAGAAACACAAAATTCAATTCAAAGCATGCAAAACCATTTAAATGAAGCTGAGGATAGGGTTTCAGACCTTGAGGACAGGATTGCAATTAGTGATCATGAAAGGATGGAACTTTTAAAAATAACAAAGCAACATGAAATGACAATTTAGAAGCTTCAAGATGATGGCAACAGCAACAATATAAGATTAGTAGGCATTAGTGAAGACGCTGGAGTCAATACAAACAACAGAACTAAAATATTCATAGAAATAATAGTAGAAAATTACCCAAACATGGGAAAAAATCTGATATGCAGATAAGTGAGTCATACAGAGCACCAAACAGTCATAACCAACATAAATCTACACCTAGACACATAATAATTAAGATCTGAGACATACAACATAAAAACAGAATACTAAAAGCTGTTAGAGAAAAGACACAAGTCACCTATCTAGGAAAGCCCATTAGAATCATAGCAGACTTTTCAGCACAAACCCTCAAGTCAAGATGTGCTTGGAGTGAGATATTTTAAACCCTGAAAGAAAACAACTTTCAACCCAGACTGATGTACCCAGTAAAACTTTCATTCAAATTTAATGGAGAAACAAGATACTTCAATAACAAAGAACAACTGAACAAATTCACATCCACCAAACCAACCCTAGAAAGAGTATTGAAAGACATACTAGACAGAGATAAAAATGACCAAAATCCCCAGAACAACAGAAAGAAACCACTAGGTAGGACAAGCAATTAAAGAAGGGGGAAAGGCACAAAGCAAACAATTGGAACATAACATGGCAAACTAGAATGAGTACATATCAGTGATATCCATAAATGTAAATGGCCTCAATTCAACTACCAAAAGAAATAGGTTGAGAGAATGGATCAAGAAACATGATCCCACAATATGCTGTATACAAGAAACACATCTGACCCAAAAGGAAACTCATAGATTAAAAGAAAAGGATGGAAAACAGTATTCCATGCAACAGGAACCCAGAAAAAGGCAGGAGTAACTATTCTATTTGAAGACAATGTAAACTTCAAACCCAAAATGATTAAAAGAGACAAAGATGGTTACTACATACTCGTAAGTGGAAAAATTCAAGAGGAAAAGCTAACAATTATAAATATATAAACACCAAACACAGGAGCACCCAACTATATAAGACAGATGCTAATGGACATGAAAAACCAAATACACAAGAACACAATTATTACAGGGGACCTTAACAGCCCATTGTCACAAAGAGATAGATCAACTAGACAAAAAGTCAGCAAAGAAGTAATAAAACTGAATCATAGCTGTGAACAACTGGATTCAGCAGATGTTTACAGAGTGTTCCACCCAACGACATCAGAACACACATTCTTCTCAGCTGCACATGGGACATTCTCCAAAATAGACCATATATTATCCCATAAAACATTCTTAAGTAAATGCAAATGTATTGAAATTACTCCATGCATACTATCTGACCATAGCACACTGAAATTACAAGTTAATGTCAAAAGAAATTGCAAAATCTGCATAAATACATGGAAATTAAATAACAACCATTTGAACAACCAGTGAAGTACAGATGAAATTAAAGAAGAAATAAAGCAATACATACAATTCAATGAAAATGCAGACACAACATACTGTAATCCATGAGATGAAATGAAAGCAGTCTTAAGAGCAAAATATACAGCAATAAATTGTCATATCAAGAAAACAGAATGAGTGCAAATAAACAAACTAATGCTTCATCACAAGGTTCTAGAAAAAGAAGAGCAAGTTAAACCCAAAGCTCATAGAAGAGAGGACATAGTAAAGATTAGAGCAGAAATCAATGCAATTGAAACTTAAAAAACAATACAAAGAATTAATGAATCAGAAAGCTGTTTTTTTGAGAGAATAAAGCAAATTGACAAATCTCTAGCTAACCTTATCAAGAAAAAGAAAGAAAAAACCCAAATTCATGCAATAAGGACTGAAAAGTGGGAAATTACTACAGAACCCATTGAAATTCAAAGGATGATGAATACCTACTTTGAAAATCTCTACTCACATAGAAAGGGAAACACAGAGGATATGGACAGATTTCTAGAAACATATGAACTACCAAAGCTCAACCAAGAAGATATAGCAATTTTGAATAACCTAATATCAGCTATTGAAATTGAAAATGTAATTAAAAAAACTTACCAACAAAGAAAAGCTCAGGTCCTGATGGATTCATGGCTGAATTCTACAAGAAGTTTAGAGAAGATGTGATACCAACACTCCTTAAACTCTTCAATGAAATTGAAAAGAAAGCAATCCTCCTTAAATCATTCTTGGAGGCAAGTATTACTCTCATACCAAAACCAGAGAAAGACCCAACCAAAAAGGAGAACTATAGGCCAATCTCACTAATGAACATTGATGCAAAGATTCTCAATATAATACTGGCAAATAGAATGCAGCAAACCATCAAGAAGATTATACATCATGACCAAGTGGGGTTCATTCCAGGAATGCAGGGATGGTTTAACATATGCAGATCAATAAATGTGATACACCACATCAACAGAACCAAAAGAAAAAAAACCCACATGGTCATCTCAATAGATGAAGAAAAAGTTTTTGATAAAGTCCAACACATTTTCATGATAAAAACCGTTCAGAAACTCAGAATACACGGTGTCTACCTCAACCTTATAAAGCCCATCTATGACAACCAACAGGCAATATTATACTACATAGACAAAAACTTAAAGCTTTCACTTTAAAATCAGGAACAAGACAAGGATGTCCACTATCACCACTCCTTTTCAATATAGTCCTGGAAACACTAGCCAGGGCAATCAGACAAGAGAGAAATAAATGGAATAAAGATAGGAAAGGAAGAAGTTAAATTATCACTATTTGAAGATGACATGATACTCTATTATAGAAGACCCAAAAAACTCCAACAAAAGACTGCTAGAGATAATAAACAAATTCAGAAGTGTAGCTGGCTACAAAGACAATGCTCAAAAAACAATAGCATTCCTGTACACAAACAAGAAACTCACTGAGAGAGAAATTATGGGAATATTGCCCTTCACAATAGAATCTAAAAAAAATGAAATACTTAAGAATCAACCTAACTAAGAATGTAAAATACCTATATGCTGAAAGTTATACTACGTTTTAAAAAAGTACTTGAAAAAGATATTAGAAAATGGAAAGATATTCCTTGCTCTTGGCTAGGAAGAACCAATATTGTGAAAATGGCCATACTTCCAAAACTGTTATACAGATTTAACACAACCCCAATCAAAATATCATCGACATACCTCACAGATCTAGAGAAAACACTCCTAAAATTCATTTGGAAATAGAAGAAACCTGAAATAGCAAAGGCAATTCTGGGCAATAAAGGCAAGGCTGGAGGCATGTCAATTCCTGACTTGAAACTGTACTACAAAGCCACAGTGATAAAATTATCATGGTATTGGGAAAGAAATAGACCTGAGGATCAATGGAACAGATTACAATATGCAAGTATAGTTACAAAGACACTAAGCCACCTGATATTTGACAAAGGGGCTAAACATGTTCAATGGAAGAAGGACAGCCTCTTAAATCAATGGTGTTGGAAAACTTGGCTCTCCACATGCAGAAGACTGAAACTAGATCCATGCCTATCACCATGCACAAAACTAAAGTCTAAGTGGATCGAAGACCTAAACATTAAAACAGAAACACTAAACCTACTAGAAGATAAGGTAGGTAGAAGTCTTGGAGACATAGGGGTAGGCAGAGAATCCACGAACAAAATGCAAACTGTGAGGGAAATGCTTCAGAGAATCAACAACTGGGATCTCATATTATTGAACAGTTTCTGCACTTCAAAGGAAATCACCAACAGAGTGAAAAGAAAACCCACAGAATGGGAAAGAATTTTAGCCAGCAACCCCTCAGACAAAGGACTTATATCCAGAATATATAAAGAATTGAAAAACATCAACACCCCCCAAATTCAAAAACCCTCTTCAAAAATGGGCATCTGAGATGAACACACAGTTCTCAGATGAAGATATACAAATAGCAAATAAATACATGAAGAAATGTTCACCATCACCGGTCATTCAAGAAATGCAAATTAAAACACACTGAGATTTCATCTCACTCTGGAAAGAATAACTGCCATCAAGAAATCAACTGATAACAAATGTTGGCAAAGGCTGCAGAGAAAAAGGGACATTGCTCCACTGTTGGTGGGAGTGTAGACTGGTGCACCCACTATGGAAGTCAGTATGGAGAATTCTCAGAAGACTAGGATTGGAAGCTCCATTCAACCCAGCTATTCCCCTCCTGGGTATTTTCCCAGAAAAACTGAAAAGTTGATATCACAGTGATATATTTGCACCCATGTTCATAGCAGCACAATTTGTAATAGCTAAATCTTGGAAACAACCAAGATGTCCATTAACCACAGAGTGGATGAAAATGATATGGTATTTTTATACAATGGAATATTACTCAGCTATGAAGAAGAATGATATTGAGGCCTTCTTAGGGAAATGGGGACAACGTGAGACTATCCTCATTAGTGAAATAAATAAGAATCATTTATAAATATCACATTGTATCTCTAGTGTAAAAAGTAATAAAAATGTAGGAGGAATAATACTCAAAATATGTAATGGCTACTGTAAAAAAGAGAGGAAAAGAACGTGTTCTAAAGGATATAACTGCATGTATGTTTAAGTGTGTAAGATAGATGACCATGTTACTGTTTTTGTTAGATTGTGGAGCAGAACTGTTAACAGTCTCAGGGTTTGAATGTGTACTTTGTATGTTTTAATTTTGTAATTTGAACAACTATTTCCGAGATGATAGTATGCAATTTATCAAGTAATGATTTCTTAGTGTTTTTTGTTCTTTTCTTGTTTCCTTGGAATTCTGTATTGTTGCTACCCTTTTTCTGTTTTGTTTTGGGCTTTTTCTCTTTAAATAAATTTTTAAAAATATAGAGTAAAGTAAAAATCTAAAAATTTGTCAAATTTAAAAGTACTAGTAATAAAAGAAGGTGAGGGCAGGGAAAGTTAAAAGGAAGATTTTTGAAAGAAATAAAAGTAAGATAATGGAAAATTAAAGTATGAGAAAGTAAATATTATTAGATAAAATAACAAGAAAAACAAGAAAATGCAAATTAATAAAAAGAAAAACAGATTTTTAAAAGGATAAAACATGAATAGGGAAAAAAAGAAAATCAGAGAAAAATCAAAATGAGTAAAAAAAAAACATTAAAAACCATTAAAGCACACCCCATGTCTAAGAGTGCACAGACTCTTGGAAACGGCTAATAAATGCTAAGGAAAGCAAACACACCACTGACTGCTATGCTGCAATAGGATAGTCACAGGAATGAAGTGATCCTCTGTGCTTGATCCTGACACTTTCAGACCCAGTACCCTCAGAAAACCATATGTGACAGACCTTGCTCCTTAGCACAGAGAGCAGTGCTTTTGGTTACTTTAAACTTCTCAGGGCATCTGCAGCTCACCCTCCCTCTCTGCTTATCTCTTATTTCTAAGGTATGTATCTCCCATGCCATCACTGTGGCATGTGTGCACAGGGGCCCTGAAGTGTAGTTGTTTGGTGACTTCTGATCCTCACAGCAGCTCAGTGTCAAACAGTAAACCCTCTTACAAAATGGCTTGAGTTTATACCTCACTAAGATAGAGTGATCCCTGCAGTGGTTTTCTTCTCCAAAGCCAACCCGCCATATGAGAGGTGTCTCTTTCAGAGTAAATCTCCATACTAGATTTATGGGATGCACTAACCCTGGGTTTTTTCTGTGACCAAAGCTGCCTATCTCTTATTTATTGTTTACCACAGGAGCTGCCAGCCCTCAGAGTTTACCTTGTGCTTACAGAGTTAGGTTCCAAAGGGAACCAGGGCTGTTGTTGCAAATTTCTTTGTACTTTTTTCTGTGCTGCCTATTTTTCCATGCTTTGTAGCTTTTCTGTCAACTCCTTTTAGATTCCTGAAGTTCTTTTGATTTTGTCTTCTTTGAATACCCATTCTCTTTTTTAATTCATAAACTTTTGCATTAGCAGATTCACACAAAGGATCTCAGGTGTTTTTCAGTATCAACAGAAACCACACAAATGGACTAATTACATATATCCATATATAAATCTTCCTATTTTTCTCTGTAGATGATATACATATGTATATTGTGTGTTATACAAAGACCAAGGTTCTCTTATTCTGACTAAGCAAAGCCAAGTCAAACTTTATGATCTTTTAGTCATTTGATTGATTGAATAATATATTGAGAGAAAGAATAAATGTTCTGGCCTCATGAAGCTTCATAGGAAGCAGTAGAATGCAAGAGATACTTGAACCACAATTTCCTCCCAAAAGCATTGCATCTATTAGTAAGGTCTTATCATTTTGAATATATGAAGTTGAGGTTTTACAGAAAAATAGTGAAAATTTTGAGTTTTGGAATACCTACCAAGTCCCTTGGAGAATTTCTTAGTAGGTCATTTTTATGTTGTCTTCATCCACAGTGCCCAAGGGCTCTACTGCCAAGTTGCTTTCCAGAACAGCATAGTTTTAAAAGTTTAAAACAACTGAATATGGATAATAATCTCATTGTTCAAAGTCTAATATTTCCACTTCTTTTATCACATTAGTTATTCAAGCATTTTTCCTTGGGTTCCTTTATCTATAAGAAGAGAAAATTTTTTAAAAGGAGAAAAATAATACCTTTCATAAGGTTGCTTTGAATTTTAGAAAAGTATAATTCCTATGGAGTCTAATTCACAATAAGAACTCAAAAACATAATTATAATTATTCATTGTTTGTAACCAACTTTGATGAAACCAGATGATAAGTATCTAAATAAAGGAAGCTAAATCTGGTATGGTGTTGAACTGCATCCCCATAACCCAGGAACTCTGTGATATTGAGACAAATATTCCAATGTTGGACCTGGCACAGACAACTTAGAAGGACTCTGTCTCAAAAAAAAATAGAAATAAAAATAAAAAAAGACTTGTTATAGCTTAGTTGAAACACCCTGGGTTCAATCATCAATCTCTAAATAATAATAATAGCAACAACAACAAAATAAAGAGTGGCTGAAAGCTGATGTAAAAGGAAACATCTTCAACATTTAGTGGAAAACAATCTTTTGCTGATTTTGAAATCAATTTCTAAGTTCTTTGTGGATTTGGCCTACATTACTAAATTGCTGAAGTAATGTTGTATATGTATATTCCTCTTGATGTTTACTCTGACATATTTGCAATATAGTTTCAAAAACAATCATTCACTGAAGTAGCAGATCTTAAAGAAAGAGTTTCACTACTGCCACTGAGGCATCAAGGTCTCCTTTTTCCTTGCCAGAGAGAAGGTGTCTTAGTTACTTTTTACTCATTGCTGAAACAAAATACCTGATGCCCAGAGTTGGGAAAGGAAAGGTTTATTTCTTACAGTTTTTGGAGGTTTCAGTCCATACTCAGTTGACTCCATGGCTGGGTGGCATGGAGGGGCTGCAGTTCATGATGCCTGCAAACAGCAAGGTGGAAACTCACAAGAGAGAGCGACACACCTTCTTCCTGCCATTACATTGTATGCTGGCTCCACCCCTAAGCAGGTGTAGCACTGAAACCATCAATCCACTCACTAGGCAATGAACCAATCACAAATGTACAATGCAAATGCATCAGGCCTGGGGGCCTTCGACATAAACCATGACATTCCACTTCTGGCCTTCAAAGACTCATGCACATCCTTTATATGAAAGACATTTAGTCCATCTCCAAGAGTTGTCAACATCCTAACATTTTCAGCATTGCTGAAAAGTCCAAGTCTCAAGTCTCCTCCCCTGTCTATGGCAAACTCTTAACAGTAACCCCCTGTACAAATGCAACAAGGTTAAACATTTCTGAAATGCAAAGGCACAAGATAAACATTACCATTTCAAAAGTTACAAACAGGGGAATATAAAGCATTGGAAACAAAGCAAGTCCAACATCCAGCAGAGTGAACATTAAGTCCTAGAGTTCCATGCTCAGCATTTGAAGCAATCTGATTGCATGCTCCAAAGGGCTTCCACCCCCACTGCACTTCCAGGGATTTCAGCTCCCACAGCTTCTCTCTTGAACCCTCTCTGCTCCCTTTTTGCAGCTTTCCTAGGATGATTCACATTTCTGGCTTTTCCAAACTTCTGGGATCTTCACTGCACCTTTGGCTTCACCTTTACATCTTTACATATTGTCCTCTCAGGGGTACTCTGCTTAGCTTCCAGGCCCTTTGCAATCGAGGTGGAAGCTGTTTTATCCTCAGAATTTGTGCATTTTCCTTGCACATAAAATCAGCACCATGTGGATGCCACCAAGGTCTGCTGCCAGCTGGAGCAGTAGCCAGGCTTTTCTCTATCTTGGCTGTAGGGGTCCAGTGCCTGGATGGCTGGGTTCTGTTTACCTATTGAGAGGAAAAGCTTCTCTATGTTGCTGCCATTCTGGAACCTCATGTGGCCTCTGTTGCCTATTTGGAGAATGGTGCTTTTAAGCTTTCTTCTCTGAGCAAATTATTTCACTTTTGCAATATTGAGGCTGCAAAGGATGGAGACCCACTGCTTCCTGGGATACCCCCTGGCCATCTTTCTTATTTCTGTTCCTTCACAGCAATCAAAGTCTCAGCTTTATCTTTACAATCCACAGATTTACTGGAGTTTTCCTTCTGGCCAAACTCACAGCATTTTAAATTATCCTGCTGGGCTCTTTACTCTTGATTTGCAACATATATCTGGCTAAAAGCCCCAACAATAACCATGCCACAGCCTCAACATTCAACTGCCTTGACATTTGTTTTGCCAGATTAATCAATCCATTGCCATTAATCTCAGTCTCAGGCAAAGTCTCTGGGCATGAGCAAAATGCAGACAAGCTTTCTGCCAAACCATAACACACATCGTTGGGAGTCCAACAACCAGAGCAGTCCTTCTTCCCAGCAGAAACCTCCCAAGTCTGGTCTTTATCATCAGGCTTTCTATCAGCCTTCTGGTCTCCTCAGCTCTGACCAGAGTCTCTTCTACAGAATAGGCTAAGCTGCACCAGCTCTATGTACCCAGGCGACATGTCTGACCATTTCTAAACTCTGCCCACAAGCCATTTCCAAGGCCTCTCAAAAAACATGGTCAGGTATAATTACAGCAATGACCCCACTCCTTGGTACAAATGCTGTCTTATTTTCTTTTTAGTCATTGCTGACAGCAAATACCTGATGCCAAAAGTTGGGAAAGGAAAGCTTTATTTCTTACAGTTTTTGGAGGTTTCAGTCCATACTCAGTTGGCTCCATGGCTGAGTGGCATGGAGGGGCTGCAGTTCATGGCAGCTGAAAACAGCAAAGTGGAAGCCCACAATAGAGAGAGAGACACAGGTCTTCTTACAGCCATTACATTGTAAGCTGGCTCCACCCCTAGATGGGTGTAGCACTGACACCATCAATCCACTCACTAGACAATGAACCAATCACAAATGTACAATGCAAATGCAAATGCATCAGGCCTGGGGGCCACCGACATAAACCTGACAGAGGTTGTGTTGGTTTGGCCAATGAGTATCACACCTATCCTCACATTTCTATTTGTTTCTCCTCTCCCACCTCTCAATGGACTGGGATAGTTTGCCTCAGTGTCCTCCTGAGTTATTGATTGGCCATCTCCTTCCAGCCTGTTCCGGGAGTACATTTTGGTTGTCACTTATGGTTCCCCTCCTCCACTCTCACTTCAGACCGGATGCAACCTCCTAGAAGTGGAGGTGATGGGGTGGGAGGGCAGTTGGCATAGCCATCTTGACGTAGCGAAGCTCAAGGAGAGAGAGATGCAGGCTCATTATTAACATTCTCAACTCCCTTAAGCCCCAATTAGCTGTGATGGACATAGCTATGCCTCCAGAATATTTCATAGTTTCAGCCCCCCCATTTTTCCCAGAGACACAACAGCTGTCATCAAATAGCTCCCATTGCCACTATACTAATGATGTTAAAGTGTTAGAATGCAATCATGTTATGTAAAAGATTCCTTTAATGAAATAGGGTTGAAGTGAACAGATTTTGTCAATCATGATCATGAACTATAGATGATACAATCATATGATGGTCTTCTGTGAAACTTAATTTTTATTTATCCTGGTGCTGTATGTGCTGCACTGACAATGAGAAAATTATCTGCTCTACTGTTTTTTGTTTGTTTGTTTGTTTTAATTTTGGTACCAGGGATCGAACTCACGACATCATACTTGCCAGGCAGGTATCTGTGCCTCTGAGCTATACTCCATCCCCAACGTTACTTTTATTTGATTGCTTCCAGGACTGTGTGCTCCTCAGCTTTAAGTATGTCTTTTGGGTGTGTTTTGTATTTTTAAAAAGGTCTTTATTGTTGCATGACACTGTTCTATTTTTTTCTCTTTTAGAAAACTTTGAAGGAAATTATCTTTTATTTCTTTTGTAATCTTATTTTTCTGTTTTTTAATTGTTTTGTAAAAAGAGCTTTTAATTTACTTTTAAGAAAAGTAAATTTTCTTAATGTCTCTTGAATTTTGATGGGTTTTCCAATCCATTAATTTTTGCACATAGCTTGAAATATGAGACAAAATCATTATTTTTCATATTAATATCTAGTGGACTTCTCACTAAGTCATTGAAAAGTCTGATTTTTCTCCATAGAAATACCTTAGCATTTTTATTAAAACTTGGTTTACTGTGTTATCCAGCCCATGTGAGTAAAGATTTTCAAACCAGGTATTGATGATCTTCTGAATTTCCACAAGATCTGTAGTGATTCCACCCTTTTAATTTTTCATTGTCTGATTGTTGGATCATTTTTTCATGCCCAGATCTTATAATCTGAACAACTACTTTCAAGATAACAATATGCCATATATTAACCAGTGTAAATTTGCTATTTTTTTGAAATTCTGCATCATTTTTATCCTTTTTCCATTTTTTGTGTTTTTAAAAGAAAAATAAGAAAAAACTTTGGTTTTCATAGAGGTTTGAGTTTATTTGTACACTATCAATTTTATTCCATTGTTTTCAAGTATGTCCTATGGGAGTACTACAATATCTTGATAACAGAGTGTTAGCTTTAAACTCTGAAATTAACAAGTATGAGCTTTCTAAATATCTACTGCTTTTTCCAAGAACACTTTATTTGGGAGTCTCTACATATTCACTATACATTAAATATCTTACAAAAGTTTTGTTACATTCATTATCATTCATCATTATTCTAATTTTTTTTAGTTTACTTTTGAGCTATTGGTAGTATAGGTGGGTACTGTTTAATTTTTATGTACACATGTTTTTCCCAATTTTCAATTGATTTATAATGCATTCCCTTATAGTCACAAAAAATTACATATTTTATGTAATTTCATTTTTAGGATATATTTCTACTTGAATAACCTACTTATATGACTATTCTGTGTAATATTCCATGATCACTTGAGAAGAGCATAATTTTGTTGCAGGCAAATGAGTTAGTTAGTTAGTTAAAATTATTATAACCAGTGAGACAGGGCTAGGCCCTCAATGGAGCCAGTGAAGACACCTGGCAACTGCCAGGGAAGCTGACGCCTCTTGCTGTGAACCAGGCCTCAAGACAAAAGACCAAACAAATGCACCCATACCCTGAGGATTGATACCCTAAATAGTTCCCATCCCCCTAGTAAAGAGTTACTGCTCTGTAAAAATGCCTGCTTTCTATGTGACTGGCTTCCCTATTTGTCCCTAATGTAATCAATTTTACCCGAACTATTGATCTTATTGGCTAACTATAGTTATGTCCCACCTTATGCCTACCTGCCTTGTGAGCTCCCAGTCTTCTCTCACCTTTAACCCATGGTTTTACTCTATAAAAACCCCTAGAAAGAAAAAGCCCTTGGCAACCCACTCTGGGACTCTTCTCTCTCTCTCAGACAGAAGCTTTCTTTCCCTCAATAAATATATTCTGCTCTTAACCTCTGTTGTTCCTAAAATTCATTCTTTGATTTTATGTCCAGTACTATCTTTGTACTGGACATAGTAGGTTGGGAGTTTCATTCCCCTATATCAATTTGACTTTTAATGGGGTGAATGTTCTATAAATATTAGTAGGTTGATTTAGTTCTCTTTATTCATTGAGCTATGTAGTTGCTCTAATAATGTCCTTATTGTATTTATTGTGTATTCATTTCTGACATTTTGTTGTCATTGTTAGGATTTTCAGTGCAATGAAACAGCAAAATATGAGATAGAGAGACCTTTATTCCCAAGGATGTGGAGAGAAGTCCACGACCACAGACAGCCTGGCCTTCTCTAACCTGCACGTGTGGGGTAGGGTACTCATATAACCTCTGACCGGGTGGCACCCAGGGCGGTCACAAGTAACGCACAGGTTACTGATTGGGGCTATTTTCATGCCACTGGGAAAGGTGACTACAGTTTGTTCCCGCCCCTTGGTCCTGCCTCCCACCACAGCTTCCCAGGGCACAACTTTTTCATTCCCGTCTTTTTGTTGTTAGAAATGGGGCAAAGTCTCTCTCTTACTACTTCCTGCCAGAAGGGGGCGCTGTATTGGGGCTTAGGAAGGTTGACGGGGATGATGGTTGATGTCTATGTACAAGCTGGTACCAGGCAGTTTGGCCAGGACAACTTTATCATTGGCACATGTCTGTATATTGGACTGGAAAAAAAAAAGAGACAAGGTGCTGTGAGGAGGAAGGCCACTATTGTATTTAAAATCCAGGGGAGGTAGGAAGAAAGGTACCTTTGATTTAAATGTGTCCTTTTATCAGGAACATGGTGAAGTAGAATCTGAAAAATAAGTGTGGGGTTAGGAGAAGTAAAGTGGTGAAAGGTACTTATTGTCCCATCTGAAAGGGTAAAAATTAAAGGTTTAGGTAGGTAGGGCTCGTCTCTGGTCCAGGAGTTGAACTGGAAAGAATAAGAGGAGCAGGGAGAGCCGTGGCTGTGTCACTATAAGGCAGATGTGAGCTCAGGATCTCAGGGATCTCTCGTTTGACTAAACAGCTGAGAACAGACAGCACTGAGACAGTTGTCATGTAGAACAACATGAAGATGATCTTACCCATGATGTGGGAGTCTTTAGGAAAGACTGTCAAGAGTGCTGCTGTAAAAAAAGATAATTAATAAAATGTAAGGAATTAGGAACCAAATAGGATAACAGAACATGACTTAGCCTGAAAGTTGCAGCTGTGAGGCCTTGGTGAGACAGAGATGGGTGGGCAACAGAAGATGAGATGACCACTCAGGATGGTTAGATTCAGGGTTGGGAGGGCACCGTTTAGCTCACGTGATGTGAAACCAGGATGGGAGTCCAGCAATTTTGATCATGGTTGGGGTTACCAAGAAGACCAGGTAGGTTGTAGTCCTGTGGATTTTGAACATTTGAGATAAATTAGATCTCCTGGGGATATGGGAGGATCTGGCTTGGTCCCTTCAGAAGGTTGAGGAAGGCAGATAGCAGCCTGTTGTCTCAACAAGTGTTGGAGGAAGGAGAGGATTGGGATGTAGTCAGCAAGAGGAGGGAGACTCTGTGGGGTAGGAAGACTGTGGAGTAAGCATGGCCTACCACACCTAAGTTCAAAAGGACTTAAAAATGTAGGAGCCCAGGGAAGTGCCCTGAGCTTGGCTAAGGCTAGGGGCAAAAGTTGAGGCCAAGGTTGGTTTAATTCTAAAATAAGTTTTGTAAGTTGTGTTTTTATGAGGCCATTTGCATTTTCTACTTTTCCTGAGGATTGAGGATCGTATGGGATGTGTAGGTGCCAGATGATATGCAAGCTTGAGGATACCTGTTGGGTGATTTGAGAAATAAAGGCTGGACTGTTATCTGACTGAATACTCTCAGGTAGACCAAACCTTGGGATGATTTCCTGTAACAGGATGTTAGTAACTACATCAGCGGTCTCCCTGGTTGTGGGAAAGGCTTTTATCCATCCTTAAAAGGTACAAACAAAGGTGAGAAGATAAATTTAAGAGTTTTGTGGTGGGGCATGTGTGTAAAATCTATCTGCCAGTCCTGACCAGGGATGTGTCCATGAAATTGATGAGGAGGAAAGGAAGGGGGTCCTATGTGTCCCTGAGGAGAGGTCTTAGCACAGATATGACAGGAATGAGTAATTTGAAGAATGATAGCCTTTAGAGAGGAGTGCATAATTACTGGGGCTAAGAGCCTGTATAGGGCCTGTGATCCTATATGGAAACAGTTATGTAAGTCAGTGATAACTTATGGGATGGAGAACATAAGAGAAGGTCATCTATGTATTGAAGGAGAGTGCTAGGTTTGAGATTCAGTTCTGTAAGGTCAGCAGCAAGAGCTTGGCTAAAGAAATAAGGACTATCCCTGAACCCTTGGGGAAGTACTGTCCAAGTAAGTTGTTGAGACCTGAGAGTGTCTGGATCACTCTATTTAAAGGCAAAGAGATCCTAACAATCGGGGTGTAGGGAATGTTTAAAAAGGCATCTCTAAGATCTACAACTGTAAAGTGGGTAGTGGAGGGAGGGATATGACAGAGAACGGTATAAGGGTTTGGCACCACTGGGTGGATTTCAGTAACCACACTACTGATTACCCTAAGGTCTTGTACTAGACTATAAGACCCATCAGGCTTGAGTACCGGGAGGATGGGAGTATTATAGTGTGAATGGGTAGGTTTAAGAAAACCATTGTCTAGAATGTGCTTAATTATAGGTTTAAGTCCCTGTAAATGTTTGAGAGCTATGGAATATTGGGGAATGCAAGGGAAAAATGAAGGATCCCTGAGGCAAATTAAAATAGGCTTGGCATGGGTAGCACAAGTGTGATTGGAGGTGTCCCAGACTATGGGATCAACCAGAGAAGAAGGAAGGGGAGGGGAGGACTTTGCAGTGCACTGTGAGGGTGTTTGGAGGACTAGAACTGTAGGGAGGGAGAAGGTAAAGGAGAAGTTAAGCTTTTGAAGGAGATCCCTGCCTTACAGGGGTGTAGGATGTGTTGGAATTGTTAGGAAGCTATGGGTAAGAAAGAGAGTCTGGAACCTGCATGGAATAGGCCCTGTCTGCAAGCGCTGCATAGGTTGGCCATCAACACCCACTACAGAGACTGAGGGCTTAATACAACAGCCTGAAAACTCAGGAAGAACCCTATATATGGCCTTTATGTCCACAAGTACAGAGAATGTCTTACCTGAGACCTTCAGGGGACTTGGGGCTCTGAGAAGGACACCTTAATGGGGGGCTGTGGACCCCGAGCCCCATCAGTCTTCAGCAACAGGTTCAAGTAGATCAGTCAGCAATGAATCTGGTAGTGATGAGATCTCCTGTGAGGGCAAGGAGTTACAGGATGGCTTACGCGCTCTCTGGAAGCTAGGACAGTTGCTCTTCCAATGGCCCTTGAGATTGCCAAGGGGCAAGGCCCCAGAGGAACATCAGTGTTGGGGCACTCTCTTGCCCAGTGTCCTTTTAGTTGCACTTGAAGCATGGCCTGGGAGTGGCTCAGGCAGCTCCACCTTGTCTCAATTTACCTGACTCAGAGCTCCAAGTGTCACTGCTAAAAGATCAGATTGTTATTTTTCCTTTTGATTTTTATCTCTGTTGTTGAAAACATGAAAAGCCACATTAAGAAGGTCTCCCTGTGGGGTTTGAGGGCCATGTTTAGCCTTTTGTCTTGGTATCTGGCCTCAAGAGAAAGGTATCTGTCCCCTCCACAGTCATAAGACATCTGGTTTTTATCTTGGGTAGATGTACAGCTTTACGTCTAAAGGAGACAAAGGCCAGAAATTAGGTATGCAGGAATCAACAGGGTATTTATGAGATTAATTTTAGTAATGGCTTCCCAGAAGGAGGATAAAGATAAGGTCCAGAGAATTTTAGAAATTGACATGTCATTTACTTGTCATACACACATTTAGGCTTTACAATGGTATAAGTACATCCTGTGCTGTTAGAATGTCTAATGCCATGTGATTTTTGGAGGATGGCCTGTCTTATTAATTTTACCTTTTTATTTAGGAGAGTGAGATCAGCTGCAGGGTCATATAACTTTTTTCTGGAAAATATCTGGTGGATCCCAGCAAAAGGAATTTATAATTATCTCTTAATTTTAGTTGTTGAACATCTATAAGATTGACAACAGTACAGTGCAGTAGAGGTAGTAAGCTTAACATAGAACATTAAATGGAGCTATTATTTTGTATTAACCATGGTGTCTTTAACATTTGAGCACTGAAGAAATTTGTGACACTGTTTGGACTGTTTATTATTTAAGCATCTCTGAGTATAACATATATTATTTGACTGGTGACCTCCTGTTGGTCTGACTGGTGGCCTCCTGAATCTCCTGGCTGGAGCACACGGAAAATGCAGACATCTGGATCTGAAAGAAAACATTTGTCATCATTTACATTTAAAGGCATAAATATGCCATCAGATCAGCAACAATGAATTGTCTCAGCCGTATGAACTTTAGTTGGGGTGTTTCCCATAAGGTTATGGAGATCATCAGGGCCTTCAATTGACAAATAAGAGCTGGTTTTGAAATTACCAGGTGGCTACTTTCTTATTTGTCAATTGAAGTCCTGTCCAGTGTCTCCTCACCCAAGGGATTTTGTTTAACCAATTTTAACATCTGAATCAGCTGGTAACCAAAGTAGAAGCATGTTTTTAAATGGATAACCCAAATAAACCTTGATCAAATCTGAAAATGTAAAAGAGGAGAAAAAAAATTATTGAACTCAAATAAAAAGGAACAGCTGTTGAACAGATTCAGAGTGCACTCAAATATATTTGGCCAGTTTGACTAGTGTGAACCTTTTGTAGATTAGTTAATAGAGATATTTTGAAATAAGAATGACAGAAAAGTAACCTAATTTATGGCTGACTTTCCTAGGGGGATGGGAACTATTTAGGGTATCAATCCTCAGGATATGGGTGCATTTGTGTGGTCTTTTGTCTTGAGGCCTGGTCCACAGCAGGAGGCGTCAGTTAGAGAGCTGCAGCGGGGGACGGTGTTAGGTACAGTAGAGTTAGCCAGAAATATTTGAGCCACTGTACATGATTTAATGAGAGATAAGCACATCCTTAAGAAAAGAAAGGCCTGTATATATGGGATTTCTGCCAGTTTGTCAGCCGTGTAGCAGAGCTCGAAAAGGTTCCTAAGAATAGTAGGGTTAAATGTTCCCTCCTCAGGCCACCGGCTGCCGCGCTAAGGTTGTAAGTCAGCCATGCCTCCTGGCAATAATTGTTATATCCTTTTTTAGGCCCAGGGCACCAAGGTTAGAACCAGGCACCCCAGGGGCGTGTCTTTGCGGGGACAGGAAAAAGTGTTCCCCATTGTCCAATCAAAAGTGAGCCAAAAGAACGATTTTGCCTCAGGATATGAGAGATTTAGTTCTCCCAAGGAACGTGAAAATTGTTCCAAATCACACTTATCAAAAGAAGATCGTCACCTAATTTTGGAAGTGCGATTAAAAAAATGGTCCCAGCTCGGTACCTTTGGTCATCACCAAGGGTATGAGTGGAGATCCCAGAGGATCAGAGTAATAGTCCTGCCTCGGACTGTCCAAGGACTGTAAGAACTATTAACTTAGCCTTGGGACGGAATGGGTAGTATGGGTGGGGCGGCCCACTTTAACAGAAAACCCCGGGCGAATTTGGCTCACCTGCAGTAAATGAAATAGCTGGTGTTGTTCCTAATGGCAGCGCTGTGGTGAAAACAACAGGAAAGAATCCAAGACATGGTCCATCTGTGAGTTAGCAGGGGAGCTACGCTGCTCCCCCGCTCCCCTGGGGATGGGGGGGGTGTCCCAGGAGCCACACACACTGCCATCACGGTCAGGGAACCATTATGTTAGGATTTTCGGCACGATGAAACTGCAAAGTATGAGATAGAGAGACTTTTATTCCCAAAGACGTGGAGAAAAGTCCAGGACCACAGACGGCCTTCTCTGACCCACAGGTGCGGGTTAGGGTACTCATATAACCTCTGACGGGGGCAGCACCCAGGGCGGGCACAGGTAATGCACAGGTTATTGATTGGGGCTATTTTCACGCCACTGGGAAAGGTGACTACAGTTTGGTCCCACCCCTTGGTCCTGCCTCCCACCGCAGCTTTCCAGGGCACAACTCTTTCAGTCATAGTTTGATTTATGCATTTTGAAGTTTCTATGTTATGCACAATAATTTTTATAGTTGCTGCATCTTCTTAATGGATTGACTATTGTAGCACTATCCAGTGTATCTTGTGTATAGTAAAAATTTTTGTATTAAAGTCTATTTCATCTACGTTATTATGGTTACTCCAGCTCTCTTCAGTTAATAATTTTATGGAATCCTTTGTCCCTG
This sequence comes from Dolichotis patagonum, assembly GCA_004027295.1. Lineage (NCBI taxonomy): Eukaryota > Metazoa > Chordata > Mammalia > Rodentia > Caviidae > Dolichotis > Dolichotis patagonum. The sequence continues at coordinate 93,431 of PVJX010002702.1, forward strand.
CTTTTAATAAAATCAATTACTAGGGGCTAAATTGGTCAGTTTTAGAGGTTTATTAGTCCTTTTCCTATTTTTAGCTCCTGTAAACCACTTCCCACCATAAGAAAACTTCTGAAATGTTCTTTATGCCCTGTGATTATACTAAAATGAATTAGAAAACATTTCTTGAGTTCTAAATCTCCTAGCTCCATAATATTTATTGAATAACTATTAAATGGTCATCCCTGATTACTTGATGCTGAATTCTCTACTTTTTAGTCCTTGTCAGAGTGAAAACAGTGGTAAATTGTTTTCCCCAGATTTGATTTTATCCCAAAGTTTCCATGTGTATTTCATAGAAATTTTTTTTAACAAAAGATAACACTTAAATTTTTACAAGTAACAGATTTGCTCAGAATTTACCAGCAGTATTGAAGTCTTTGTTAAAGTATGCCACAGATTTTAAAACTCTGAGATTCATCTTGTGTATATTTTATAGAGTTGAGTCATTTTTCCTAGAGTAATGTGTGTCTGCTTTCAGCAGTGCTGCTTTTCCAGGGTCTTGTTAGAGATACAAATTGTTAAGCTTTGTTTTAGGTCTACCAACTCTCAAATGTGGTGGTAGGAATATTTTAAAATCTGGATTTCATAAGTCCGTGATAGGATTCTAATTTTTTTTTCTGGTACTTGAGATTGAATTTGCAACCTCGCACTTGCAGGGCAGGCGCTTATGCTGCTGCGCTAAAACCCGGGCCCCAAATCCTAACATATTTTAAGAGCCATTGTTAGCTGAACATAGTGTCACACACCTATAATTTCAGCACTTTGGAGGCTGAAGCAGGAGGATTCCTGCATATTCGAGGCATAGCAAGACCCTATTTCAAACAAACAAACAAACAAATAGATGAACTCCATTAAAACAATTGTCCTAAAAATTCCCTGAACTCTACAGTAAGAAATCATTAATTGTTTCTCTTTCTATCATCAGCTTCTTGATACTGGAATATGCTTGCAGCTTTTCCTACTGTATGCGAAATAATAGTATGCAAACTGGATCAGATATCAACTTCAGTATTATAAACACAGTTAAAATACTAGAATTTTGAAATCAGATGATTTGCTTTAAAAATTATTATATCTTATTTAAAAACCCTGTTTTGCAGAATATTGCCTAAGTTTACTAATGAATCCAGAATTTACTGGTCATCACTTCTAGGCCTTTTGCTAAGATCAAGTGCAGAATTTACTGGTCATATTACACTTAATAATTGAAAATTATATTATATTAAATGAAATAAATTGTTTAACCTCCCTGCTTTTCATTTTTTACTTGTAAAAAAATAAATGAGTTCAATGAACACATTCTTCTATAACATCCTACAGATCAGACACTCAATAATCAACAATTTAATCTAGAGGCTTCAGAATATTTATTACTATATCTTGCATGCAATAGAGAATCAGATTACTGTAACATCTTCACTTGGATGTTTTAGGATCCCAAAATATTTTCCCTATTAAAGCAGTCCTTAAAATATTTTGTATTTATAAAAATCTGAACTCAAGTAAGTTTTACTTTTACAAAGAAAAGTTAATAATACTATTTTGTGACCACATATGTTGAATATGGCACTGTTCAGTCAAGCATACAAATGTTCTGGCTTTTTATTTGCCTCTGTAGTTAAAACTACTTCCCAGGGGAACCTATAAATAAAAGGGATTTCTGGCTCCTTGTTTCAAAACAACTAACTTGAAAAAGAAGATCTGTTGACACATTTTTCCCTAAGAAACACTATACCATGAAGTTTCATCTCTTTTTTTTTATTCTGCTCTTTTGGGTCACAGTTTTACCAGGTAATATGCAAACATTTGTGGGGATATTTGTACTAATTTGAAGTGATATCAGTTGTTTCTTGTTATCTGTATGATAACAGTGATTAAAAGGTTATTACACTAAAAATGTGGCATTTTGAAGTAAACTTTAAAACAAAAAAGGCAATGCTAATAACTGGGGAAATATAAATAAAATGTAGTTTAACCAATAGTATTGTAACAATTTCTTAGTGCTGATAAATATTACTACAGTGATATGAGGGATGACTAGAGGAAGCTGGCTTCTGAAATCTTCTCGACTTTCTGAAATTCCAGAATGATACAAAAATAAAAAATTTAAAAGGTAAGATAACCACATTGTCATTCTCCATTTCAGCCGTAACATTTATTATTCTGAATACATTCTGTGTTGGGAAAAATGTTTAGAATAATCCACCATTAAGCAATAAGTGAATGGTATAGATCTATTTGCTTTTTTCTATTTTTCGCCTATGCCAAAACTACTTTCAATTAGCAGCAATCCATTCTTGGTATTCTTTCTCAAGGCAATTATATCCCCTATAGTAGGTCTTTCTGTAAATGATTCTTGTCCATACCATATAGTTTTGGTGGGAATTTTCCCCCAAGGTCTGTCTCCATACAGGCTATTAAGTAACAAGCCTCTCTTCTCCCAAATGTTTGTGCAAGCAGTAATTACAGAGAAACATAACATAGTAAGTCTTACAGATAGAGAGATCTCTGATGGTAAAGAGATTGAGGTGAAAGGATGAGGATTAATCTAGCCAGTTTGTAACAGAGACAGTAAAATCAACTCATATTCACTAGATTTTTGGACAATACATTGTTAGTATGTGGCTTAATACTTAGACCCTAGAAGAGATATCATGCAAGCCTAAAAGACTAAGTTAACTTGTTATCTCACTGTATTGCTAAGCCCATTATTGCAATGTAAAATTTTACATATAGTAAATTGATAAATTGTCATTTATCAATTGCTACTACATAAAATTCTAAGTGAGGTGTGATGATGTATGCCTGTAATCCCAACGCCTGGGAGGCTGAGACAGGAAAGATTGGGATGGTCATGAGTTCAAGGCTTGTCTGGGCTACAAAGTGAATTCAAGGCCAGACTGAACTATGTAGAGAAAAATAATTGAAAAATGAATAATAGTAATAGTGAAAAAAATAAATAAAAATTCTATACAGAGGTCAATCATCAGTAAATTATTAATGCAATTAATTTAGTTAAGACTATAACTTTTCTTTCATTCAAAAGTTGTTTATGGAAGGATATCTGGATATTTACCTACATTATAGAGAAAAATAAATTTCATACAGATTTGCATAATTTTCACAATGTAGTAATTCATTTTCTCCTATTTCCAAAGGTAGCTAACCTTAAAAAAAACACTCTACTCAGCATTCTCTTCTTTAAGACAGCCAAGCCAGATATTCCTACTAATAACTACAGTTATTCCTACATTTACTCAACAAATTTCAAATCATATGCCCTATAGACTTACAAATTATAAGCCACTTAATGGATACAGTGACATAGATTATGACATTAGTGTTATAATTAATTCCTTTTGCATATTCTCTTTTATTTTGAAATTGAACACATTAGGTTTTTTTTTCCTCTCACACATGGACCAAATCTTTAGAGAACTCCTACTATTATTTACAAAAATCTTAAAGTAGCAATAACAAAAATAAGTATGTTCAGATGCACATTTATATATTTCTCCTCAAAATTAGGAGAGTATAAGATACAGAGATTTAATAAATACTAAAGCATTGAGAGTAATGTCTTTCACTTTTAGTCCGTCAACATATAGTAGTTGGAGTAAACTGAGTAAAAACAAATATCATGTTTATGCCTTTGTAGAATTCCTCCTTTGTTGTTATATATCCTTCAGTCTGGTATGTAGTGAGAGATCCTGCTTAAACTTGCAATACAAAACCTCATGCTCTTGCCAGACAGTTACAGATGAAAAGACATCTAGATAAAAGCCCTTACATTTTCTATGCAGGAAAATTTTCAATTCCATGATTTAGCTTTCACCTTCATTTTCTAGAGTTTATAAATGCATAGTAAATTAGAAATAGAATATTTTCCCATTCCTTTTACTTTATCTGCCAAATTAAAAACATGCTAGTATCACAATGTATTGCAATGTAAAATTTTACATATAGTAAATTGATAAATTGTCACTTATCAATTGCTACTACATAAAATTCTAAGTGAGGTGTGGTGATGTATACCTGTAATCCCAACGCCTGGGAGGCTGAGACAGGAAAGATTGGGATGGTCATGAGTTCAAGGCTTGTCTGGGCTACAAAGTGAATTCCTGTTTTAAGTCTAATGTGCTTTTGAATATAAGGTAATATGGCTCTGTGCTGAAAGGAAAGACACAGTTTTATTCCTCTGTTGTTCTATAGTAATGTATAGAACAAAGAAACAGCAGAATGGACATAAGCAATTTGGGTTGAAAATTCATTTTACCCAACTGTAGTCTATATAGTAATTTAGTGTTCATATGATACTTAAAGGAATATTATGCTAAAATGATATAATAATGTAGCATGAAGGAATCATTGAAGGGATTTCAGAAAAAAATGGGGCAGACATCACTCCTACTGGAAGTCATTAGCAGAACCTTCAGAGAGAGAAGTATTTCAATCTTTCAACTGTGGGAAGAAGTTGATATTTAGTTTTTGTCTTTTCACAATATCTCTATGAGAGTGGCTTTCAGGGTACAATGGTTCCATCCAGGAGACATCAGGCAATGGCTGGAGACCCCTTAGGTGTCACAAGTAGTACGGCTGGCATTTGTAGGCAGAGCTCAGAGATGCTGCTCCTTTTTCCAAAGCTCACAAGGCAGCCTACAAATTGTTAAGCACAGGTGAGTGTTTCTTCTGTCGAGAAAACCTGCCACACAGCCTGGCACTAAGCTCTACAAGAGTAAATTTGCTAGATATTCCCAGTTTCGCTTTTCTAGACATGGATAAGGCAAATGTCTTCTACATGACAGCCTTTCCAGTATTGTCTCAATGTCCTCAGGACCCCAGCTACAAATTCCTTACTTGCTTTTTTCATGTTTCATGAGAAAAAAGAATCATGGAAAAGGAGTTAGGAAACTTTATTTTCCAGAAATAAAGTAAATAACGAATAGTTTAGTTTTATGAGCTCTATGATCACAAGTGTATTCCTGTAATGTCAAAGCACTTATAGATAGTGTGAGTAAGTATGTGCTCATCAGTTATGAGGAGTGGCAGGCTGGGCTTGGCCCCTACCTATGGTCTAGTTGTCCATAATCAAGATTATTAATATGAGCAACAAATGGAAGAAATTCTTTTTAAAAAGACTACTGCTTCAGAAGCTTTGCTGTAAAAAGAAGAAAAGAGCACTGTCCTTTGCTGTACTTCTAGTAACTCCCATTATTTTCTCATTTATCAGTGCTGTTGTTCAACATGTATCTAAGTTAAATTACCTTTTTAGGGAAATAAACCCAAGATATGCAGAAGAATTGTGTGAAGTCATATCAGCTGCCTAACTCAACATCTGAGAAAAGTAAAGCAAAGCAGCAGTCAAAACTGCCTAAAGAATTCAAAAGGCAAATATTCAGATTAAATGATGTTTGTTAGAGCAGAAGATGGATAGCCTAGGGTTTGGCAAAAAAAAAAAGTAAGTCCTGACCATTTTTTACTGTTGACTTCAAAAACAATACTTGAGTCACTGTCTACTTACTTACAATGTAACAGTTGAAGCACCTAACTTAGGTCCCTGGCACTTTTGAGTTCTAAGATGCTCCTTACATTAAATTTCCCCCAGTAAATGAGGATTTTCATTCTGTTATCTTTGGCTTTTCATGAATGTTTCCTTTTAAAACACCATGTGTCATTAATTACATTGCTAACTCTAGCATTTCTTTTCTGCTTACAGCCAAAAAGAGATATCCTGAGTATGGTAGCTTGGATTTGAGGAAAGAGTGCATCAAGAGCAGAGGAACATGTAGAAATCAGTGTCACAGCAATGAAATTAGAGTTACCTTCTGCATAAGACCTGGAACTCACTGTTGCATGAGCAGTTCAGGATGACTGAAGACAAGAGACGCATGTTCCATGAAGAGAAGACGCTGTTACTAAGTCTTCCTGACATATCTTTCATTCTCTGAGTGTCTATATAAAATACAAAAAATTAAATAAAATTCCATACCATACTATTCAGAAGTGTTTGTATGTTACACATGTTTCTGGTACCCTTTCCTCTTGGTTTCCTGCTACCCAAAGCAAGCAGAATTTGTGGAAGTTACTCTAAGTACTCAAAATTCTGTGTGTCTTGTGATAGGTGACATAAGTAATACTGGAAATAAGTGCAGGAGGGGTATGAATGTGATGTTATTTTACTATATATTACTCCTATTAAAATACATAGATCCACTGGGTTTGGGAGACTAGACACAGAGTTTCTGTGGATCTTTTATGAGAAATAGGGCTGAAGGGAAAGAATACTTGCAATGCAAGAAGCAAACAGTAGGAAGCTATCCATAACAAGCTCTGATTTCTACCTTTATTGCTATTTAGGGGGAAAGCAGGTCAAGAAGTGGGGAGGGGAGAATTTCAGAAAGTAGAAGAAATTGCATAGATTTAGATATTTTGAACAAACAAGTCAGAAACTATAAGTAATAATTTAAATCCACTCTTCAGTCCTAGGAAATGATTCTGGAAATACTGAATGAGATGAAGGAGAAATAGCTTTACTTTTCAGCTACATTTTGCCTCAGTTTTGCTTCTACTGTATTTCTGATAAGACTCTGAACAATTCATCTATGCCTTTCAGTTTGTACCCAAAAGTGTTAATTCTGTTTATTTCATGAGTTCAAGGATACAATTTAGCAATTTATATTGATTCCAAATTCTTAAGTAACATCAGTATTATAACACAGGCTCCCTCCCCCCAAAATAAAATAAAATAAAATAAAATAAAATAAAACAAAATCAAATGTATTTTGGCAAACTAACTAACGAAAAAAAATTTATTGAATGCATATATGTGAACTAAACTTGGACTCTGAAAAAGATAAGAAATGAAAAAATTCTTGATATTTTTGTTTCTGCTTTCCAAATACAGATGTGAGATCTATGTTCACACTATAATTATCTATAGTATTGACATGCATAGGAAATAAATGTTCTCTATATAGATAAAATTGACATGAGAACACCCAGCATACATTACAAAAGATTAATCAGTTTGTAGTGTTTTATCTTGATGACAACATTTCACTATGAAAAAATTCTTGCTAAGGGTTTTTCATATTATATTTCAAAAGAAATCTTAGTGTGATTGTGTTATTACTCAATATATTCCCTCATCATTTCAAAAGCATTTGTACAATATTTATTTATAACAAGGCTTCTCAAGTGTGGCACTATAAGTCATTTTGGTCTAGATAATTTTGTCATAAGAATGATGTTGTTCATTTTACACAGAATGATCAAAATATATGATGCTTGTTTAAATTTTAAAAATGTACTATAGTGCCAGATACATTGCCATCAATTTCCTTCAAAACATTCCCCATCATTTGAACGCATTTATTCCATGACTTCTGACACTTTCTAGGGAGTTCTGGAAGTTATTTTTTTGTGTCTTTATGAGATGTAATAAAAAACTGACTGAATGCTTCTCCCAAATGCCATCTAACTGAAATGCAGGCTTATAAAATACTATGGTGTGACCTCATCTACCTGTTCAGTGGATCTGGTACCATGCAACTTCTGGCTTTGTCCATGATTTAAAAAGAAAATGAAAGGAAAGCATTTTAAACCTATTTAAATCAGCAAGGTAGCCATGGCAGTGCAACTAGGTTCGTGAAAAGAAGACTGCCAGAACTGCCTCAACTGGTGCAAGAATGTTTTAGTTGTGTCATCTTTTAGCAGATTGTTTCTGTGCTAATGTTAGAATATTTGTTCCATGTAGATTTTAGTGTAGTGCAAGGTGAAAGATATGGGTCTAGGTTCAGTATTCAGCACATGGATAACCAGTTTCCCAGCCCCATTTGATAAATGACTTTCTTTCTTCTAGTGAAGGGATTTGGTCCCTGTGTCAAAAATAACATAGCTGAGTGTACTCAAAGTTGTTTCTATATTTTCTGTTCTGTTTCACTGACCTACAAGTCTGTTTTTGGTGCTTTATTTGTTTGTTTGTTGCATTGTTGGCAATACCATGCTGGTTTTTTTTTTTTTGTAGTAGCTTTGTGGTATAACTTGAAGCCAGGGATTGTGCTAGCCCCTGTCTTGCCCTTGTTGCCCAGAATTGCTTTTGTTATTCCAAGTTTCTTTTGGGTCTGTATGAATTTTAGGGTTGTTGTCTCTAATTCTGCAAAGAACATTATTTTGATTGGAATTACATTAAACCTATATTACAGTTGTGAGATTACAGTATTTTGATTGGAATTACATTAAAACTATATTAAAGTTGTGGGATTATGGCTGTATTTATTATATTATTTTACCTATCCAGGAATAGGAGATATCTTTCCATTTTCTAATACCTTCAATTTCCTTTTTCAGAGTGCTATAATTTTTGATTAATTCCTCACTTTCTTGATTAATTCTTAAGTATTTCATTTATCATGGTGCACTTGTGAAGGGAATTGTCTCCCAAATTTCCTGCTTAGTGACTTCTTTATTAGTGTAAAGAATGCTATTGATATTTGAATGTTGGTTTTGTATTCCGCTAAGCTACCAAATTTATATGTTAGTTCTAGGAGTCTTTTGGTGGAGTTCTTGGGGTCTTCTAGGTAGATAATCATGTCACCAGCAGATAATTATAATTTAACTTCTTCCTTTCTTAACCACATCCCTCTAGAAAATCTTTCTAAAACCATGAAGTAGTAAGGACTTTCTGAACAAATCCCAAGTTTTATAAGCAATAACACCAATTATCAACAAATGGTATCATATTAAATTAAAAGGATTTCTGCACAGCAAAGCAAACCACCAAGAGCCAAAAGATGCAACCTACAGAATGGAAAACATTCCACTACTTCTCAGTTAAGAAATAATGTCTAGAAAGCATTATATAAAGAACTTAAAAATTATATGTTTAAATTGAAAGACAATTTTAAAAAGACATCTGAAATTCTTTTCAAATGAAGAAATACAAACCATGAACAAATAAATGAAAAAAATGTTCAAAACCTCTCACCACTTGGGAAAAGGCAAATTAAAACAATACTGATATTCTACCTCACTTCAGAAACAATGGCTATGATAAAGAAATCAACCAATAACAAATGCTGGTAGGCCATGGTGAGAAAGGAACCCTTCTCCATTGTTGGTGGGACTGTAAACTAATAACACTACTGTGGAAACCATGCATGGAGATTCTTTATAAAAATAGAAATTCCATTTGACTGAGCTGTTCCCTTTTAATTATCTTCCCAAAAGAATTAAAGATATCATATCACAGTGATAGACGCATGTCCATGTTTACAGCTGCACAATTCATAGGTAAATCTTGGAAGCAGTCTATAGGCTCATCAACAGTTGAATAGATAAAGATGGGGTATTTGTGCACAATGGAGTATTACTCTACAATAAAGCAGGATAAACTTCAGTCATTTTTAGGAAAATGAATGTACCTTGAGACAATAATATTAAGTGAAGTAACTCAGACATGCAAGCGTGAATACACATGGTTTCTTTTAAATGAAAAACTACACATATCTGTTGAAATTTAAGGCAAATGAAAGGAAAAAAGAGAAAAAATGGTATCGTAATCCAATGTGTATGGTGTATCTAAAAGTGTAACTTGCCTGTAAAATTGTCTTACATGTTTTACGTAAAGGGCCTGTTAGTCAGGTTTTCAACTTCTATATGAGATAATTAACTTTATAAATTCTTATAAATGTATGAATCTGGTGCTTGAAAAATAAACATGAGTGGAGAGAAGGGGAAGAAAGAATTAAAATATGTTATGTATGTGTACCAACTCTCTACAGTGAATGTAATAGTTGTACAGTGCAAATATATACTAATAAAAATAAAAAAGTGGCAAAAGTGATGGAATAAGGTCTAAAGAGAGCATGAATATTATGAAGATTATTAGCAATTTTTTTGTTTTGTTTTGTTTTGTTTTTTTGGTACCAGAGCTCGAACTCATGACTCTACACTTGCAAGGCAGGCACTTATGCCACTGAGCTAAATCCCCGGCCTAGCAGTGTATTTTTTACTATAATCTCTTTAAATGTAAACATTCACTTTATTTGTTTTTCACATCTAGTATGTATGATGCCAGTTTCTTTCCTGTTCTAAAGGCATAATTGTGTTGTAATTAAATCTTGAAGAAAAAACTCCTAAAAATACAGTTTACCTACACCTACTACAGTCCAAAGCAGAGATGTGGGAATGTCAGAGTATCTTTCTTCTCATTGTTTTAGGTGGTTCATAAGGAACTAGAACACTAATGAGGGATTGCTTTGTAAGCAAATAATATAATGCCCGAAAAACAAGTTTCTCTTTGTGTATTGAAGGTATTTCAACTTCCTCGATAAATGAGCATATCAATAATTATTGTACAAACACTGTGCCACAATAAGGACCAGGGAGTGAAAATTAAGAAGAAATTATTATATGAATTGTTATTTTGGCTATACATAAAAAAGTATTAACTTAGGTTGTTTTTTGTTTTGTTTTGTTTTATTTTGACCAGAGATCAAAGTAACTTATGTTCTTCTACTCAGTCACTAAGTGGCACTTAACCTGGTGAAAAAGAGATTTCTTTCCAGTAAAATGAAAGAAAATTTCAATTGAGAGTAAGATCTGAGATGGAGGATGAAGCACTGGGCACATGACACTGGAAAGACAGATTAAGTTTACAAGATTGATAACACATTAAAAGTATAAGTTTTCAAAAGCTATAAACATGATTTTAATGGAAGCATGAGAGAATAACATCTAACTTTAATAAACTGAGAGAAAGTAAGATGTCAAAAGCCCTAGGAGGCAGCCAAAGGTCAGTGTCAATGGAAAGTTCAAGATAAGGTCACACATATTGCACAAGTAAAATGTATGCTGCCCACTTTTCAAAATGGCTAACTGTGCTACATAACAGCCTGACCTTCTGTCTTCCCCACCTTTCACATGCACTGTTTAATTTGTATCTCCTCAGTAAGATGACCTACCAATGAATAACACACTGGTAACTTCAGGTACATTTATTAGTGTCAGCCAGAACTAAATTTCCACCACACAATAGCTTTCAAAGATATGAAAAAGTGAAAGGAATCTATAAAACATTGTGTGATAATGTTGAGTATGTTATAGACAGACCATTAAATGAGGAAAGCAGTCCTGCCTCTAAACTTTAGAAGACAGAACTACAAATGAATATCAATTCTGCAACAGAGATGCACATTTTTTACTCAACAGTGAGTAAAAATAAAATGCTTGCAATAGATCACAGAAATATGCATGTTAAATTCCAAATATGTCTGTCTAAATGCAGAAACTGTACTTTTCACTGTGGAATTTTGTATTTTAGATACATGAAATCTGAATCAGTCTAAGGAATAGACTCTAACTATATTTATAATCTCATTATCACCACTTTATCACACAGACTAGCATCATATATCTGAACTCTTTCTCATTCTTCAAATATTTAAATTCACATTATAAAATTTGACATTTTGCCTCATATACAATAGACAGAACAATCACAATCAAGGTGGTGACATAAGCCCCTTCCAAGTTTCTTCCTGCCCTTCCACATTGCATCTTGTCCCCCATACCCCTGCAGGTGACTATCTCCTTGAATTTGGACCTGTCTATGAGATTCCATGCAGTTTGAACTTTTAAAATCTTGTTTCTTTTACCCAGCATCATTTTACTTCTTAGCAGGACTGTTACTGATATCTATAGTCTACTGTCCCTTAAAAGAACTTCTGAGTCTAAGCAGCAAGAACGGAAATTGTCCAAAACCAACCTCCCCTGATTTTCACCTGCTGCTCTGCAGTGGGGTTGGAACTGAAAGGATGTTAATTAGCTGTAATATGAAGATCTGAGTAAACAGTTCTTCAGGAGTATGAATTAAACCTCACACTTTAAAAGAGGTTATATTAACCAGATAGCACTAACGTGAGAATTTAAGTCCTGAGTCCCTTAACAAGGCTGTCTCTGTGCGTATGTATGAAGCACTGATATTACATGTAACAGTCCATAGCGACTCACACAAGCTAAAACTTCCAGAAGCCTTTGGAATTAATCAAAGATTAATTTAATTCCAGATAATTTATTTATTTTTAATCTTTATTAGTATATGTTTCAGTACACAATGGCTACATTTGTCCCGGGGAGTTGATTCTAATTTTGTTCATTCCCTGCCCCTTTCCCTAGTCCTCCCTTCCCTCTATCTCTTGATCTATTTCCCTTTTTTCAAGAGATCCATTACCTTGCCCTTAGGTACCTGATTCATATTGCTCTAAACTCAATCTGTTTTCCTTATACCATGCTGCCTCAAGAGATATGAAGTTTGACAATGTAAAGGCCTTGGAGCTACAGGCAGGAAAACAGAAAAGAAACATGTACAAACTGAGCAGGACAGATTTATTTCAGAATAATCCTGAGAAGGAGCATTCTGACACCAGAGAGACCAGATCAGCAACTCTCCTACAGGCTACATGGAGTAAGAGAGCTCAGCAAGGGAATCACAGATACATAATGTGTAACCTTGGATTTTGACTCTGTGATGCGTGTATTAAAACTTACTCCAGGCCTATAACTCAAGATATCTACAACAATGTGCTGCATTCTTTGATAGATATAGGATAGTATCTAAATGTAACTATCTCTTTGATTGCAAAACTTGACTGAAAGTTCATGGCATTTTTAGTCCTTGGATATATTTACAATGTAAATATTCATTGATTTGACAAAACAGAAAGTTAGAGAACAAATATACATGAGAGCTGGTGGTCTTCTTTATCCTTTGCATGCACCTCTAACAATCAAGTTTTTTTTTTTACTTAATCTACATTCTATTTCTCTCTGCCCACAAGCAAATAATATGAAAATGAAGGAATTCACAGAAAATTATGTAAAGTAATGCAAAGAGAGGGAAAGTTTCTAACATATGCAAAGGCATATGAGTATCATTTTTGTCTCTGTTCCCTCATATGTAAAATGAAGGCAATGATTCCTTCCTATTAAGGGTAGATACAAATTTAATTGCCTATTATGTTCCTTGTCCACACTATACTTCTTCCATTGAGGGATTTCTCTTATTATTCTAGCCTCGGGATTTAATTAGGGGTTGGCATTGCTTTATAGCTTTTGCTGCCTGACAATAATAATGATAAAAGATCAACCCTTGACCCTTATGTTCCAATTAGTTTTTCCCTGGGATGTTATCAACTTGCTCTGTATCTACCCTTCTTCTCTATCGGTCTCTGACCCTTTGATAGATTTAAGTAGAGAAATACAAAGCCAGCGTGCACAGACACCTGGGTAAGAATTACCTGGACAGAACACTGGTGGAAACAGAATGAGTGCATACAACCCTTCATTTAAGCATCATGGGCAGAGGTGTAGGGGCCTGGGGTTCATTAGTTTTTGTAGTCCTATAGCCTGAACCCAGGGCTTCCTACATCCTGCTCAGGTGTTGTGCTATTGAGATGCATTATGAGGCTCTGAAATCTCCATGTTTGCCTGTCTTCTGTACTCTTGTTTAGTTTGGTATCAAATCTTTAAAATTCTACATGATTGATTTACCTTAAGTGAATCTGTTGCTTTCAAATATAACCTGTAACTCAGATATTTTATTTGAAGGTTTTGGGAGGATCACATTACCATCCCAGAATTATTACTTCACTTTTAGAATTTTTTTCAAGAAATAATCTACAAATCTTACTACTAGGTTGTCCAGTTCAATTATTTGGACAGGTTAAAAGAAAATCCTCACACAGATTTAGCAGAGTTTATTTAAACAAAGCATGATTCATGAATTGAGCAACACCCCATATTAGTAAAGATTAAAAAACCTCCACCTAACAATGAGTATATCAAGTTTTTATAGGTTGGGCATAGAAAGAAAATAGAGAAATTAGTTGACTATCTTCAACTAGGCATCATTTTATTTTTCATGATGTGATGAACCATTTATCTTTCTTGGGCCTAGTAGGATCAGTTGTCTGTTTGTGACTGGCAGAATGCTAGTTTCTTATATATTTACCTAAATAATAAATACACAAGCTACTTAGTAATAATATTTTAACAAATGTAAATTTTAGACGAAGAATCTCGTGTTCTTCCTGGTAGGATCTCTTTGTCTGTGCCTCTCAGGACTCCCCTCTGTTTGTGCTTACTCTGTTCCTTTGCTGCTATTTTTTCTCAGTAATCTTCTGAGAGTTTTTCAGCAAGCAATAGTGTTTCTCTTCTGCAAAAGGCTATGCACAGGCTCATGCCAAATATTTCAGTACTTTCTTGTCTTCAGCTGCCTATGTCACAAAGGCCTGCTGGTCTGTTCTTGGTTGTAGCTATTACCTTACATAAATTCATAATGGCTTTCTCTGAATTTCTACTTTTGACAAACGATCATAACACATCAAAGTATCACAATATGTCAGTTCACAACATGTACTGGTAATATGAGCCTAGATTGTTTAATAAAAGATTCTAATTTCATAAATTTATATTCCTGAGTATTTAACCACATGTTTGGCTTGGAAAACGTATATTTACCTCATGGGTATGACAAAGCAAGTGGTAAGAAGTTTTCCTAATGAATATTAAACAAGAACAGTTGGAATTAGAGGAGGGATTTGGAAGGTTAGTTGCGTCAAAATGACAACAGTCCAGTGTGCACATGAAAATATATATTTTTTCCCTTCAGAAAATGTTTTCTTCCAAAAGTTATATGACCATTATTAGTTTTTATTGTACTTGATTTTGCTTTTGCTCTTTCAGTTCCAAACACAACATTATAACTATTATCTTGTTTTGACTTCATTGCCAAAAAACATAGTAGGCAAGTGGTATGTGTGGTACCCCAAAAACTAGACAACATCCAAAAGGGGGTTGAAAACAGCACTTTTTATTTTAGCTGGCACCAGCGACACAGACGCAGAAGAATCTGCAAAACTGTGCAATTAGGTTACATTGGTAAAGGGTTTATAAAGGAAAAAACCACAAAGTATGAGTGGGGAGGGGTAAGGGCGTAGGGGCTCTGTTTGTTCTCTTATTAGGTTTTTAGGACAACCCTTAAAAGAGGCAGCTAGATTTTCAGGAAATTACAATTGGTGATGAGCCAATAACAGGAAACTTTACAACTCATGGTTAATTTACGGGTATCTTATAGAGTACAAAGGCTACAACTTTAAAGCCTGGTGGTGGGTTAATTCCTGGAAATTTACAGAGTACAGAGGTCACAGCTGCACAGGATAGGAAGTCTGACCAGGCATCTGGAATTTTAGGAACAAAGGTTGGAATCTAGGACAATAGCAATAGCGCATACAGAACAGAATGATGACGTTCAGGTTAACGTACAACAGTATGGAGCATGTGTCTTGATGTCACAGTATGTGGAGACAGATCTTACTACTTGTGTAACCTTGAGCAAGATATTAGTTTTGATTGCTTAATGTACACACAATAGAGGTAGTAACACTTAATATCCCAATTTATAACAAAATGTCCGACACAGTCATACAATATATAAAAAGGCAAAACTTTTATTCAATCATATTTTAATTACCTCTTTCTCATCATCAAAGATAATTTTCATTTCTTTAATGGAATTTTTTAAAAAATAAAAACGTGGGAGTTAGCCTAGCTTGTACAGTATAGGTATACACCTCTATTACCAGCACTCAGAAGCCGAGACAAGAGAATCATACGTTTAAACACAACCTGGGCAACTCGCAGACTTAGCAAGATTCTGTCACAAAATAAAAAATAGTAAACACTGGGGAAGTAGTGTGAAAAACTTGGGATCAGTCCCCAGTACTACAAAAATAAGTCAATTCACAGTATATTTCATGCATTTGAGAGGCCAAAAACACCAGATCAAAAGCTAAGTCACAAATTTTCAAATTTTGTATGCAAGTTACAAAATTGATGACACTGAATCATCAAATTAGAACTCATGAAGTAAAATTGGCCTTATTACTTTAGCTTCTGTTTGGTGGGTAAATAGTAAGAAACTTTAGAGCTTCTTTTTTTTATTTTTAGGAATATATATATATATATATACATATATATATATATATATATATATATATATATATATATATATATATATATTCCCATCCCTTACTTATGCTTGAGACTTGATGTCATTGAGAAAAATCATGCAACAAAGAAAATCTCAGAAATTTCTGGTTATGCTAGGCTGATAGGGATAAGTCAGTGCCCTTATTGCTGTGCACATTTAGAAATTTTAGACAGAATATAATTTTAGATGTGTTCATTATATAGATGTGTTCACTAAGGAGACAATTTTACATACTAAAAAAAAGAAAACAAAAGCTAGTATGATAAGGACCAAGAGTAAAGGGCAGTGAGGGAGGAGGTAGGGAAAGAACAATCAAATCCAGAGAGGTCTTGAGGTTTTACCCCCAGGCAGTTAGAGAACAGTTATAGAGCCCTTACACAAGACTTAAAATTGGGAAGAAAAAAAAAACACATTGTTTATGGCATAGGATTGTAGCTCAGTTTTGGTGTACTTGTCTATCATGTGGGAAGTGAGAAACTAGGTTCAATTCCTGCACCTCTCCTTCCTGTTTAAAAAAAAGCATTGTTAGGATAGTGACATATAAATTAAAACTGTCATCCTAATCAAACCTTAAAAAATGAATCTATGAATATAGCCCTTTGACATTTCGAAAAATGCACATTCATTTGGTCTAGAGAAAGGGGTCCAAACTTTAGTAGAAGCATCAAGGACAATAGCAGTGACTGTCATATGAAGGTGGGACATGCGAAATCACTGAAACAAGGAAATTCACAACCCCAGCCAGGCAGTTGAATGGTAATCACGTCTCAGATGGTGAACAGATTGGCTAGCCACTTCAAAGAAAATACAGTGGCCACTGAGCAGAACAGGAACCACAGAAGGCTCCAGCTGGAGACGAGGAGACCTGTGGGCTGTGTCCACAAATACAATGTCCATAATCAAAGAGACACAGCTCAGAAACTCTCACCCACAGTGCTGTATTATATTCCCACAGATATCTCTGGTAGCCAAGAAGATGCTTTTAAAAGAAAATAAAGGCTTTAAAATGAAAAAAGATATAAAGGACATTGCCAGGTGATTATTAACAAGGTAATTTAAAATTTTTAAAACTGTACATTGTCGAAAACCATGAAACCTTAAATTATATTGTACATATTATTTTTAATTTTTGAAGAATACCAGTGAAGTTTATTAGTTTTAGTCCTCTTCTGTAAAACTAGATTCATTGAGACTTTAAGAGTCACTGGTTTGGGATGCAGCATGGGGGTAGAGTGTTTGCCTAACATGCATAGACTTTGCTCATTCTCTGCTACACAGAAAAAGAAAGAAGAGGAAGGAAGGAAGGAAGGAAGTCATACAACATACAGGTGAGGTATAAATAATAAATATGAATATGTCTCTCATTACAAACTTCATATATATATAATATATATATATATATATATATATATATATATATATATATAAATTTTTTTTCCTGTACAAAACTCACCAAACATGAAGATATGTATCATTTTTGGCATGATTCTTCAAATAAGCATATCATTATTACTGCAATTTTCACCTGCAAGCTTTGAAAAGAGAGCCAGGAAAGTGTCTTCCAGATTACTTTGTATGATACAAATTAATATAGGACTGGTTAAGCAGTCCTGAGAAAGAATCCACAGTTTCTTCAGTGGAGCATTGCCAAAGAGGTGACTAAGGAATGAAGGCTGAGAGAGGTTGAAAGAACTGACTTATTGGTCCTAGAAGTATGAAAAAGAAAAAGTGCTCCTTTTTCTTTATTTTTTCAACTTTAACCTGAAATCCAAACCTAAATTTAAATCATTCAGCTTTATTTATTGGCACTATTTCTTCCTTAACACACAACCTTGTTAAGTATTCATTCTCTTTTATATCCTCTGAAATCCTACTTACTTCACTGAGTGGAGGAGATGCTCACTCCAGAGTTTCATTTTCTTAAGCTGTGTCATTAAAAACCCCTTTATTTATATTCTGCCCTTTATTCCAACATCTACCACAACAAAAGCATATATTGAAGATGGCTGAACGAAAAAACTGGTCCTGGTAATAATGCACCACATGGGGCGGGAGGGTCCTCTGCCTACACAGTGAGGCTGGTGGGAGTGAGATGACAATGGCACAGCACGACAGAGTGTGGACCTCACTCCAGGATCTCCCTACTCAGGGAGCACTTCTGTGCCTCTCAGGTCAGGAGCCTTCACACCAAGCGGAAACTTAGGTTCTTGTAAAAATGCAGATTTCAGCTGAGACAAGGGCAGACAGAAATTCTCCACTTCTTGTTTCCCCTGTGGTGACTGACATTTTTGGATGCACTGTTTTTGTGACACACAGGAATGCATTCATACACAAGTCAGTCTCTTTTCTTCCCTCCCTCCCTCTCTCTTTCCATTTGTGGCTGTCTTCCTTTCTCACTCCTTCCCCCTTCCTATGTTTTCTTCTTGTTTAATAACCATGCACACACACATATGCACATGCACACTCACACACACACGAAGCATGAGGTGATATCAAGGGATGCGTGGTTCTGATAGAACGCTAGCTTCTGCCTTCCCCATAGCTGCTAATGTAAGACATTGAAAGAGAAGGCGTTAGTGTAGATCCAGTCAACTACCCACCTTACATAATTTAAACTTAATCTCTGCAAAGTGATTAATTTTATTCCCAACAATCCTAGGAAATCCAATACTTCAAAAGGAATTGTACCTTGCTTATGGCCCGTATGCAGCCTTGGAGATTCAGATCAGACAGTAATAAAATGGATCCTCACACACGTCAGTTTATATTCATGTTTTCTTGAAAGGGAGACTGTAGATAAATTCACACCCTACAGAAATAAAAGTGATATCAGACCTGGCTAAATACCAGAAAGACTGGGAGAAGAGCACGTTTAAATGCAATTTTTTGGACCACACTTTTGAATAGCATAACAAGATTATTCAGAAATGTTGCTCAGAATTTTTATTTCTTTTTAATTATCCTACTTGTTTATAAAAATCATGAAGTTCACAATACCACTGTTTCCGATAACTCTGCTGTTTCTGGGCATAGAATCACATTTTATTTTTGAGGTCATCAGCTAAGATACGTAATGTGAACTTTTTTAGGGGAGTTGCTCAACATAATTCAGTGTCTGGTAGTGAAAAAAAGAATGGAAGAGGCATCATTGTTGTGTAATGCAAACAGACCTCAGTGTGGCTTTGGAACACCACTCCTGGAATGTGAAAGCTTGGACCTGGTGCACGTCCTAAAAATCATGACTTTAAGAAGAAGTTCTGTAGAAACACATTAAAATTGCAGCTCTGCTAAGAATATTTAACTGTATTTCATATATTACATCATGTTCTTTATGTTCTAAATGCCCTTCCTTGCCTAGAAAATCTTCTGAGGTGGGCACTGAGTAAAATTCCCTTGTGTCCTATGTACCCTATTTTGTACCAACTACCTAACTCCAAACTAAACAATTAGTTGCTTCATTCACTTCCCATCAGAAAAAGGAAGTTAAAACATTTTGTGCCTACTCTCAAGTTCTGAAATTCTGATTGAAGTAAGTAGAAACTCAGACAACTACCCACTGTCTCATTTCATTTCTGTACATCAGGCAAATTGTCTATTCTTTTGTGCTCACTATACCTCCTCTCTTTTTCCTTAATCATGACACCCATAGTTCCATTCTCAACCCACTTGCTTACTTTTGTCTTTTGGTTTTTTACTCAAAAAAACCAAAATTATGTAGATTGGATTAATAGGAATTTAGAAACTGGATTTCTTCCAAAGTCATCCCTAAGATAATCATTGTAGGAAATTTTTAAAGAACAGCCCTGCATCCAATTTTGCATTGCTTATCTTACTGTCTGGATAATTGAGATCTTTGTCTCTATGCAGATATCACTAGTCACCTTCAGTCAAACAGGGAAGACATTGTGTACTTTGTAAGAATTTAGCTGATATACTAACTTAATGGAATTATCTTAGATAGATGAATTGATGTAGTAAAATATTGGTCCTTTCATCCTGAGTCATTTTGTTATTCATTTAATCACTATAATGTTTGACCTTTTTATTTTTTTTGTGTGTTTTATGTACCACTAGTCTTATTAAATCTATACTGTTTTAATCTATACTACTTATGTACCACTAGTCTTATTAAATCTATACTGTTTTAAGGATTCTTTTAGTATTTTATACAGAAAGGTTTGAGAAAATAGTTTTATGATTTGACTATAAATATTTTGAGTGAGAACGGATGCACATTAGTAACAAGGAAACTACTTTCTGCTTTTTAAACTCAGACTAGAGATATCCTTACAATTTGTTTTTCTCAGTGAGAAAGGAAGTTACTATACAAGTCATCAAGTTGTAAGGATTCATTTTTCTGAAATTTAACATCCAATTCTAAGTTTACAAACAGGTCAAAATATTTATATTCATTTTTTAATTATATGTAGATTGGTTTTCATGTTTTATTGCTTACCATATTCTTAAATTCAAACTGAGCAGTACCAGTGAGGACATGCAAATAGAGAGGTTATTAAATAATTTCCTTGTGCCATAATCTCAAGTGGAAAGTAAGAAATTCCTATGTTATAGAATTTTTCTTTAGGATTAAACTAGCTAATCCATATAAATGCTTGAAACAGTGCTTAGTGGAGAAAAAACTTCAAAAATCACGTGGTTGTAAATGTGAATAAGGTGGGTTATGTGCTTTTAATTATTAACAGAGAATACTTTAAACTTTTTGTTTATTTGAAAATGAGTTTATGGTTGACTCATTGAGGTCATACCAGAATCAAATCCTCTGTTACACTTTGCTGTTTCACAATACTTACATGAATGTGTGCTCAATCTAGAAAATCAGCATTAATTGGAATGGCAATCGCCTAGAGAACACTATAAAAACAGCAGTCCATCTTTCTGGTGCCAAAGACATTTAGAGCTCAGTCTGTCCCAACTTCGCTCAAGTAACTGCAGCATCAATGAAGATACTTTGTACATTCTTGATGTTTGTCTTCAGTGTTTCTTGTGGCCCATCAGGTAATATTTGCAACACGAAAAAGAGGTAGAAGAACAAATGTTTTTAGTATAAATTTGAGACTCCCTATGTACTCCTTACAAGACAAGTCATTCTTTATTTTTTTAATGGAAGAAATCTTAGAATATTGAGAATATAGTAGGGAAAATTTTAGACCTATTTATTTTGTTGGTTTGTGTGACAAGACCATATCTCCTCAGGTGATACCTGTTGTCTTTTCTCTCAAATTCATTTTCAAGAACTATTTTGTAGTTTTTGACATAATTAAGGTTTTTACAACTAGTCCAGCAACTAGTAGCAGAAGGAAGGAATTGGAGATAAATGGTTATTTAGCAATAGAGGGACTATTTCTTCCATGTCTTTTTCTCTTAATCTTTTTTTGCTCTTAATCTTAAAGGGTAATACACAAATTAAACATTTAAGAATATTTTACTTGCAAAAATTGTTAGTGTCAAAGGAAATACTGTTGCATAAACAATATTTATATTGTACCAATATTGAAGGGCAAAAATCTTCAATGCAGTTACCTAGGAATAAATTCAGAAACAAAGCTTTTAAACTCTATACTATAAAGAACTGTATCTATTTGGATTCAACTTGAATTTATAATCATAGTACCTTTTTCTAGTTCCACAGAAAAAAACAAGAGAAATTGCAGAGAGAAGACGAGAATGTTACCTTGTTCGTGGTTCTTGCAAGTCTGAATGCAATACTTGGGAATATGTCTATAATCACTGTGATACTGAACCCTGCTGTGTGGTACGGGAATACCAAAAACCCATCACTAAAACCAAACTTTCTACAATGTATACTGCTGTAAATTACAATCCTTATAACATTACATCATTATAATATTAATAAAAATCAGTTTTTACTTTTCTATTAGTATGTTTTCAAGACTTTGTCTTCTGATTTTTCTGGGTTATACAACTGTATCAGGACTACTGTGTTCAAAGTTGGTATAAGAGAAACCCACAATTGGTAGCATCCTTCTCATTAAATTGACTAACTCCTTCTATTTTAAGTGCTTTTCTTTATTTCTACTCATCTCACAATCAACCATGGCATCTGCTGCTGTTTCATAGTTTCAGTGTAAACCTATTTAACTCTTACACACAAAGTTGTATACATCATAAACACATAATACACAAGTGTTGGTAGAATAATTTTAAGAAAAATTGAACAAAAGTTAAAGGGAACATGATGGACTCTATTAAGGTCTTAGCTATAAAAAATACAAGAAAATTGTAAGATAAACTGAACTCTACAAATGATTATTTGGGAGACATAGATTCATGGTAGATCTTATAATATATTGTGGAGCAAATAAAATAAATTGAAAAAAATTGAAAAGTACTTTTTTCTTATTATGAAATATGAACATGTGGAGCAATACAGAAATCTCCAAAGACAAATAGTCACAAGGCAGGCATAATTTCAGCATTCAGGGAAAGTGAAGCAGGAGGATCACATGTTCAAATCCAGCATAACTAACTTGGCAATTTAACGGGACCAGTGTCAAAAATAAATAAACAAACAAATAAACAAATAAATAAATAAATACAAAGGATCTGAGATGTGGCTGAGTGCAATGTGAAGTCCTTAAGTTTAAATCCTAGTATGAGAGAGAGAGAGAGAGAGAGAGAGAGAGTCACTTTTATATCTACCATTCAGAGCTATTATAATCAACTTTGTACATAGACACCCAATCCAAGAGTATTGTCTGTTGGTCTCAGGAATTTTATTTAACTTCTTTTACCTTGTGATTTGACATTTAATGCTTTTGTCTTTGTCTTCATCATTAATGAACTCCTGTCTTCCTAAGTTTCCATATTCTCCATTAATTTCTACCATAACTTAAAATTAATTTTAACATAATATTTCCTACAAACTATAAAATAGTAAGGAAACTTGGCAAGCAGAACTTATATTATCTGCTGAGGTTATTTCTTATTTAGATCTACAGCACTGATATGAATAATATAAAGTTCAGGGTACAATTCTGACATGAAAGAAAATCAAATTAATTCAGTAAATTTGGGGTTTATGAGTGGTAGATATATCCAAAACTTGGAGAATTTGCTAAACAGCTTGATCATTCACTAGAAAGAGTAAGAGGAATGGATTTGAAAATAAATATTTAAGACATGTTAACTTTAGACATTCTGCTACATACTTGCACGTATTACTCTAATAAAAATTTTTAAGTGATCAGAAACTAATTGGACTTTCTTAAGAAATCTGTGGATATTAATGCTTCTAAAAGAGAATTAACAAAAATTAATGACAAAAATCAGGTTTACCATTTACAATTTATAAGTGAATCATTTAGGGAAATGAATGATCTCATAACAAAGCAATTAAGAATAGTGTACACATGGACATACTAATGAATATACACATCATGTTAAAGACTGCAATTTATTTGGACAAGTAATTAGTCTATGTCAAACAGCATTCAGTGGTTTTATCTCTGAAACAGAAAATTAATATTTTTCTTAAATCTACTCGATGCATACCCTTTGTATTGATGCTTAAATGATCTCCACTGGTATGAAGATACCACATTTAAAAGCATCATCCAATAGAGATTGCTCCTTAAAGACCCAATTATTTTCAAGTGTTTTCACACAGCCCTAGTCAGTAGAGCAGAAACAAGTATACAAAATTAAACCAATTTCCATATAAGGAAAATTTTTCTTCCACTAGAAAACTATAAATAGTAAATATTTCTTGTCTTTTTAAAAAGTATTCTATTCTATGGAGTCTATTAGCAAACTTTTGTTCATCGTCTTTTAGAGTTTCTTTCTACTCTCTCCTCCATTTTATGTATTATATGGCCTTCATCATGCCAGGTAAAACAAATGTTTCTGGAATAATTGTAACATATAATCTTTTGCTAAAAACAGAAATACTACATTATTAATTAGAAAATGTGGGTACCTAAAAGTTTTGGCAATTAAAGAAGTGTCTTGATTATATTCAATTTTGATTTTTCTCATTTAAAAATGACTACATACTAATCTATTTGACCTGCTATATTTTTAAAATTAATGTTCAGATAAAATTATGTAATGAGGATTAGATCATATTAACTTTTTTACATCATGATTTTCCTTTTTAGACATCTAAATTATTAATAAAAACATAATTTATTAAATCATCAGTAAGACTCACAAGTAATTGAGCCCTAGAAAAGATGGAGAACAAATCCATGTAATTCTTGAGATAGCAGTAACAGAATCAATAAAATGATACAAGATATACTCAGATATATAAATGCACTAGATGTGAGATATAGTAAAAACACAAAGGCTAGTGAAAAACCAAAAACTCTTAAGCATTTTGTCAAATTATTTAATTGGTAAAAGAAAGACTTCATGAATGAATTAAAAAGGAATATTAAAAATGTGTATGTGTTTTGCATGTACATTTTTTTCTGCATTACTATAACCACCACAGACAGTGTCAAGTACTTTTGGGAAATATCCAATTTTTCTAGATGTTCTCAAGTGCCTGCTCTGTTAAAAAGTAAAGTAGTAAAAACACATTTTATAAATTTCTTTTGTTAAAATTTTCTTGAATTATATTTTTAGGGGGAATAGCCAGACATTCTCTTGAGTATTACAACTGTGTTTATGAAGTGATTCTCAGAAGGTAAGGAAATGTAGAGTGTTGCACCAGAGAACTTACAGCTAGGCAAAAGTGACCATGGTCCATTATGTCTGTACGTATTCTGCTATAAGCAGTGTACATAAGGGACAAGAGAGTCCTATTTTACAACATCTGGTCTTCCTAGACCTTAAAGTGGTTGCGAGTGTTTGAGAAAATTAGTAAACTAATATATCTTGTATCTTTTGTATTAAAAATTCTAGGAAAGATTGCCTTGTGAAACGGAGCATTTTAGCCACATGGACTGGTAACAGAAAGGTTGCAGACCAGAATGCTCATATTCTGAAGTCTCTGTGACTAAAAATTGTGGCTTATTCAAAACTTCTATGTATATGGAGTACAAGTTCAACCCTCACTTGACACATCAATCCTTCTCTACATGTTTAGAAGTGCCTGACATATATTTCACAGTGACTATTACTTCATAAATTTCATTTTTCTAAAATTAGTATAAATGGGGCTGGGGGTTTAGCTCAGTGTTGTAAGTGCCTGCTTGGCAAATGTGAGGTCGTGAGTTTGATCCCTGGCACAAAATTAAAACATAAAATAAAATAAAACTAATATGAAATATGGTCCTTTGGAAATGGTTTGTTAAATAACTCAGTGAGCAATATAATACTGCCCACACTTCTTCAGTAGTTTGGAGGAGGTGGGAGGCAAGCAGTTGTGAAAGGTGATGAGCAGTGTTCACGCTCATAGTTTTAGATGCCACTTTTGTGTATATCTTTTTGGTTTTGTTTTGCTGGGTCTTTGTGGCAGGAAATGGATGCATAAGTAAATTTTGTGAGTTTATTATTCATATTAAAGAGATCGATATTGTATGACAAAGTAACAAAATAAGCTATTGTATACACACATGGTGAAATACATAGGAAAGCTTGTACACTAACCGGATTTTGGAAATTAATTTGCTCAACCATTTTTAGATATTTTATTTGACTGCATGTTTCACTGGGATGAAGACAAAGAGGAGGAAGTGAACAGAGAATGGTTCCAGGCCAAAATGGTCATAGTTAGCTTATACCTCAGATTACAACCTGAGATTACAATGTGAGATTTTATTTATCAGTTTTATACACATAGAAGCCAAGTTTTAATATGCAAAATATAGTTCTAGATAAACATTTAAAAATAAAAGTAGCAAAATAACACTTCTTACATAGCTTTCAAACACTGATAAGAAATATTGTCTTTGAACTGTTTAACTCTATCTGGGAGTTAAAGTGCCTTTTGTTGTTTCCTTTACTGTTTGAAGGATTTTTAATTTGATATGATCTCATTTTTTGATTCTTGATGTTATTTCTTATGCATGCAATCTAGCAGAGAGAAGTTCTGGAATTGTTTTAGCTTCAGTATTTCAGTAGAGGGATTGGAGGAGATTTGGGGTGTGAGCACTCAGATTCTCTGGCCAAGAAGTTTCTTGGGAGTTACATATGCAATGTCTCATTGGATTATTTCATCTATGTTCCTATCACATATCATATAGGTTTAAAGTTTTGTATGTTTCTTGATTTATTTAGCAATGTGTGGTTATGTTATGTCCTTTATGGTTTGCTCTGTTCATTAGGTTGTTGTTCTGTGTATTTGTTCTTTCATTGACTCTGATTTAAATTCTCTGCCTTGTCACAGCTCCTTATCTAGTTTCTTCACCTTGAGCCCCAAGGTAATGATATCAACATATCCCTTTATTCTTTTTCCAAACACATAAACTCTTCTTCCCAAGTTTTTAACATTTCTTATATTTAGCTCCTTCACACTCATTCTTAGCTTCTCTAGTTTTATTCCTTGATCACACTCCGCCTGTTAAGCCTTTGACTTTTCCATACCCTATGTGGTTTACTGTCCTCTCTATCAGCAAATTCTTCCAACCACAAACCTTTCCTCTATCACAAAGTAAATCCCCTGTCTCCCATATCTTACCTTTTGGCCCAACAAGATATCCTCTGAAAATCCTTTATGCTAATTTCAATTCAAAGTACCCCAATAAAAGCAGATCCCATATTAACTTTTTCTTCTCATCTACTACCATTCCCCCTTCAACTTTTCCCTTAGTGTCTAACACTTTTCACCCAACCACATCCCATTTCCCCACCCCATCTCACCTACCTCATTGCACAACAACTGTCAATTATGTCATAGTATGTACAGAGAATAGACAAAGGGGAAAGTGCAACTGCAAGGGTTATTACATAGAAGCATTGTAAGATTGAATCTGTGGATGCAGTCACAAGTAAGTTATTTAGCAAAAAATAGGGACAGCATCAAAATCACTTAAAGCAAATAGTGAAGGAGTAAATATTAGCACTGGATATATAAAACTGAAAATTATTCATGGGGAGGCAACATTCTACTAAAAATCTCCATATAAGTCATAACTCTCCTTTCTTTAGTTCTCAGCCTGCACTAACCCCTCCCAAAAAAAAGAGAAAAAAAGAAAGCCACACATAATTTAAATATATATACATATATACACAATATATGCATATGTATATATGTATGATATGTATATGCAAATAAACAAAGATACAAGATAATGAAGAACCAAGGAAATGAAAGATCTGTGAACCCCTCCACCTATCCCAAGGAAGTACAAGGGGTCACAAATATCAGGTAGCAGAAATCTATAAAAAGTTCATAGAAGATGTGAAGAAAATAGATGAATTCAAAGAGGCAATAAAGCAAAGTTCACAGCAAATTCACTCAAAATCCTCAAAGTGAATTTAGGTGGGGAGAAAGATAAACTGGATTAGCTAACCAAAACAATACAAAATCTGAATGACAGATTCAACAAGGATATGAAACGTTTAAAAATATATAAGATAGGAATAATTGAAAAAAACTAAAGATTTTATACATTGCATAAATAATGAATGCCATCAGAGAAAAGAAACAGATCACCTATAAAGGAAAACCCATCAAAATCACAGCAGACTTCTCGACACAGACCATCAGGTCAAGAAGAGCTTGGAGTAAAGTAATTCAAGTGCTGAAGGAGAACAATCTCAAGCCCAGATTGATGTATCCTACAAAACTCTCTCTAGAAATTAATGGAGAAACAAGAGCTTCCATGACAAAGAGGAACTAGGAGAATTTGTGACCACCAGTCCAACCCTACAAAAAATACTGAAGGACATTCTAGAGAGACAGAACAAGAATATGAGCATTTCAGGGACAGTGGCAGAGAGGCCTCAGTGAACAAAGTAGACAGTGGAGTGGAAGAGAAAAATAGACTATCAATGGCAGAAAAATAGAATAGCAGAAATGAGACAGAGAAGATTGGCTATAATCTCTAGTATAGAGGGCCTTGAAATACTAACAGAGAGAAACACAGGCAGAGTAGATCAGGAGATAAGGTCCATTGAGGTGCTCTATATAGGGAGGTAGTGGGACCCAAACAAGCAGTGCACCCCATGGGAGTGAAAGGTGAGGAATTGTCTAAAAAAGGGAGGCAGAGGATACTGTTAATGGGGTAACAATATTTAAAATTTACATTAATCTCACCACTCTGCTTGGATGGGTTACGTGCTGTTCCAGTTTGTCTACTTACACTAGACTTGAGGACATGGTCAGCTATCCCAAAAATAAGAGGACATATTATGGTAATCATCCCTAATTTTCCTATCAACTTAATCTGAAGCCCTTTATAACTTACACTGTCTTATTATGATTGATCTTATTTGAATCTGGTTTGTTAGATTGCTACTTTGTATTGACTGATTTTATTTAAATCTGTTATGATTGATAGCATCAAGTCTAAGTGTATAGGCAACTACACTGAAGATGACAAGATTCACTAAGATACCCACTCTGGTTTGATTATTACTTGCTTTTGAAATCTTATAATGTCTCTAATGCTTCATTTTTATTAGTGTTGTTATACACTGCTGAGATACCATGGTAACCATTGTAGATCACCTTGTACTGAGGTTTTATGTGTTTTTTTTCCTCATGCTTTTCTAGGAATTGTTTTGTTTTATCTTGCTTTGTTTTGTTTTTCTTGCTAATACAGAAATGATAGATACACAAGTAGAGTCTCATGCATATGTAGAGCTTATAAACAGTTTACGAGAACCAACTATATAACACTTGTTGAAATGAACAACTACTTTGAAGAAAAAGAGACACTACAATACCCAGTGCTGATTCCATAATGTCATGATGTGGAGTCCAGCAAAACTATCACTTTTTGTTCAAAGTGATCTTAGCTTGCTTTGCCTTGTTTAAGTTCAACACATATGAAGGTATGGACAACTGTTTTGAGGAGAATGAGAGAGACTATGACAGCCATTCTTGGCTTCCCTAATGTCTGGTCTTGAAGACCTGTAATGCCCTCCTCGTCCTGCTCAGATCAATTCCATACTAGGTTGTTTCATGTGAATTCCCTGTATGTGACAATATGGACAACTATTTGGAAGAAAACAAGAGCCAATATGATAGAGAGTGAATATCTCCGATTGTCTAGTTTTGAAATTTTTGTCTCTTACATTGCTTTCTTGTGATCCACTTTGCTCTGTTTTGTGGTGTTTAATTCTACCCTTTTGATATAATTGCATGTATATTTGCATGGGTAAGATGGATGACCATATTGCTGTTTTTGTCAGGTTGTGGAGCAGAACTGTTAACAGTCTCACTGTTTGAATGTCTACTTTACATGTTTTAACTTTGTAAATTGAACAACTATTTCCAAGAAGTCAGTATGTAATTTGTCAAGCAATAATT